>CAXKVY010009502.1:0-29633 GCA_964058915.1 Tetropium fuscum
GATATGACCGGCGTGCTCTTCTACTTCTGTAACAAAAGAAATAATCCACAGGAAAGTCATAGTCTCAAATTGAAATTTTAAATATGTATAATTATTTTCTTAGATCCCCCAGATAATTAGTTGCTCATAAAACTTTCTTAGTTTTGAATGGAGTTTTTATCAAACGAATTTCCTTAGGTTTCTGTTGCATAGAGGTATAGCCTCGAGATTAATTAATTTTCCAGCGATTTTATTTCGTCCAGGAAATCACGAATATTAAGAATCTGAATAGCCTTTCGATGATATTTCGATATTGGACACTGCTAGAGAAATAATAACTTTCAAATTCAACATGGCCATATTTCTAGTGAACGTAATGCCACCCAATATTTAAGTAATGATCTCATAAGATAATGGAACAGAAGGTATGACGGACAGGACAGAAATAAAAATCGCATCTTATACTCACATTTTCTTTATGTAATATTCCTTATTAGGCCAGCAGAAACAGGGATTGGAGAAAGAAAAGTCTCTATACAGCAATATTTTTGAAAAAAGTTTAAAAGTTTTATCGCCCTTGAGCTTGCCAGTACGCTGTTAAAAAATTTCTTTAAAAATTTCGTTAAAAAATGGATATTTCAAAATTGGTAAAATTTTGTAATGACCATATAGAATTTACATAAGACTTATTAATTAAAGAAAAAAAATACTAAGTTGATTAGGAGAAAGCAACTGATAATTGGAAAACACAAGTTTGAATTTTTTTGTACGCGTTTTGTTAAAAATATCGTTAAAAAATGGATATTTCAAAATTTGTTCAAATTTTTTCATGACTTCATATAGAATTTACATAAGACTTGTAAGAAAATTGTAAAATTTTAAGTACAACAATGTTGTAATAAACGTTAATATATATATATATATATATATATATATATATATATATATATATATATATATATATATATATATATATATATATATATATATATATATATATATATATATATATATATATATATATATATATATATATATATATATATATATATATATATATATATATATATATATATATATATATATATATATATATATATATATATATATATATATATATATATATATATCGATATCATCGATTTTGAGAAAAGTCTAAGAAAGTAATATTTTTGTATATATATATATATATATATATATATATATATATATATATATATATATATATATATATATATATATTACAAAAATATTACTTTCTTAGACTTTTCTCAAAATCGATGATTCTTTTCCTATTCCTACTGGCCTATATGTAACATCTAACCCCATTCAGTCATTATCAATGATATTTACGTCTGAACTCCGACAGAACAATCCAGGCATGTTATTGCGTGATTTTATCTAATCAAAGTGATTAAAGTAAATAGAGGTTTGAATGATATAATTATTTCTATTTTGCAGGACCCAAATCAATAGATATGAATGAATAGTACCTTAATATAATATTAATACTTCATCACTTTCAGTGACATTTTATAACATTAGTATTAATATTTTAAATTCATGTATAAATGATCAATAAAACAAATGTACATCACTCTGACGATCCTCAATGAAGGTGAAAGAACTTGTACAACTTCTAAGTGGTTCGTTTCCGTATATATGTCCAGATATGCAACTGGTAAGTGTGTTTTCCTCATTATTCATCTATTTGCTTATTTCTCTATGTAATAAATTGCTACAAACCCAAGATTTCTTTTCGCAAAACAAATATGAATAGCAAAGAACTTAAAAGCTAATATATACATATTTATATATAGATAAATAATTATTATCGTATGAATTTCAGTCAGAAAAAAGATAATTAATCTTAAAACGGTCCTGTCTTCCTGTGCGATACCTACAGATGGCTATGTATTATAGCCCGAGAAAATAGCGAACGATTTGGAATTCTTGCTGTTACACATCAAAGTCGGACACGTAGTTTCCTTTCTGTGGTAATACCTACTCGTCCACCCCGCGCATTCGCCATATTCTATTAAGAAATTTTGACATTGAATGAAGTGAGTGGCTGTTTTAGCGACAACGTGATTTATTAACGTTTCTCCTATACCATTTCAAAGATCATAGCGAATGTGTTTCAAGGAATCATTTAATATACATTTAAATAGCCCGCAAAAATTTAGACTTGTTAAAAACTCGTGGAAAAAACAAAGCTTTGTTTATATGATGATCCCTATTATGTTAAACTTTGAGATATATTTTTTGAACCATCATTAAAATAGACAATTCTGTCTATTAATTCCGTCCTTGTCAAAAAAATCGTAAATTAATTTTTTTGTGCTTTTTTGTACGATATATGTGTTATAGTTATAACGATATACTCTCTAATCCAGTCCAGTTGCCAGAGATTAACTCGAGAGAAGAAGTGAACTTTTGACATGTAGGCACACGTTTTATTTTGTTTCCTGTGTATTTTTTAGTCGTATAACATGTGAGCTTGGACATTCAAATACCTATGCTTAATATATATTAACAGTTTATAAAAAAAACATTTTTTCTACGTTTCTCTGTATATCTTCGCTCCTAAGTATTTTTAGTATAGCATATGCAAATATGCATTAATAATGTTGTTCTTTATGAAATTTATAAAAAAAACAAGCTCAAGTAGAGGTCGCTATTAACTGATTCACATAGAAACTTTCTCAATAAGAATCTTATAACGGTTTGGATAAAATTGGTTCTAAATCTAACGTGTTATAAACGTGAAATTATTGTCTCAGAAAACCTGAAAATATGCCGTTGAAAAATGGTGTATTTACATTTGCATTAAAAAAAATTAAGTACAATGGTGAATACTAATATAATATCAAGAAGGCATGTACTCCGTTGATCATAGTGAGCCTTTCAACGTTATTTCAAGGTAATAATAAAATCTTAAATATACAATTTTTCAGTGTGGGAAATTTTATTTGAAAATTTATTTAAAGCAACTGCAGCTTTTAAGTGAGCACATTCAAGTGAATCATTGGCAAAATTTTGTTTTAAGTGATAATTATCTGACATCGTAGAAGTTTCTTCCCTTAATCATTAATTCCGTTATTCATAGCGAGTTGAATTTAAATTTTTTTGGTAGCAACCTTAGCAGCTCTTAAGTGAGCATATTCAAGTGAATCATGTTTTATTTTAAGTAATAATTATCTGACATCGTAGAATTTTCTCAAAGTTCGCGCCAAAATGTTTAGGGTTTACGAGGTAGTGTTTGAGGGGATAGGAGGTATAAGGTTACAAGATTTAATGACCTGACTAGACTATGTATATATACCGCGGCAAATTTCTTACCTTATCTTAAATTTAAAATTTGTTTCTACTGAATTTCCAAATTTTATTTAGCGCGCACTTCAAATTCTACTTAGCCTACTGGAATACTTCTATTTGAGCACTCAATATAAATATCACGAGATCAATCAATTTAGCAATCCTAATAAATTAGGACGGCGAGCAACAAAGTTATTACTTAAGGTGTTAATGAAGAATTTACTGCTAGATACCGACGACGAGCACCTATCTTGACCAATTTATTGCCACGCATTTTATTCACACGTTATTTGAAACGGGAGACTTGAAAAGGTTTTCTTGTTGTGTCGTTGTCGTGCGCGGTTCTGATAACTTTTAATGGCGACAAAATTCTAGGCGGTAGTTTCTCAGAGAAATCTATATTTATACTCTAATTTGATCTCGGTAACTTTTGAAGCCCTTATTTAGACAAATAAGGAGTTTTTAAATCCCCACTGCGTTTGTACTTTTATTTACATGCAGAGTACTTAAAAAGTTTGCCGTTCCCGTTTGCCGTTGCACGAAATAGCGAATATCAAAGAATAGAACACGTCATTGAATGGTAACGGCACAGCGAAGGAATATTACTTTTTCCTACAACCGGAGCGTGTAGTAAAGTACATTTTACAGCATGCTAATGCGTGCGAGAGAAATACTTTACCGCACGTGTGCCGCAAATATATAATGACTGCGGGAAGAAGTACTTTACCGCATGCATGCGGTAAAAATATAGATTACCATATTTTTTTAATACAAATTTCTGATACATTAGAACTGGCTTTTTAATATTTATATTTTGTAACATTTTTATTGTTTTAATGAAATTATATTTTAATAGTTATTTAACGAACTAGTGTATTAATGACAGCGATTAATAATCGAGATATTTTAACGAGTTAATATCGAGTTAATTGTTGAGATTATTAATCGCGTTTTAATATACGAGTTAGTTACAAAATTTTTCCGTCGACTGTATTTTGCATAAAGTGGAGAAAATCTTATTTTAAATTTTTATTTAAGAAAACTAAGTACATATTCAATTATTCACTAATTATTATAATGTATCACAAATCTGATTTGTGTTTCTACAGATAAATATCAGTTTTATGATATTCTGAATTTAAATTTACTTTTATGTCGTTATCTTGAATGATTGTTTCGGCGCTGGTAGAACTAGTATGAGGAGTTTTTGTAACTTTCACAGAAATTTTGTAGCTATGACAACTTTATTTTGTACTGAATTTTCAATATATCTTTCCGCAACGGCAGTGGATTTCCAACCACCCAGTCGTTTAATGGCTGAAAAGTCTGAACCACTGTCAAAAAGTATGGAGGCAGAAGGTGTTTTACAAAAGTGTATTTCAAATATCAAGCGTGACATTACTGACAGTTACAGATTGATGACACGGCATCTTGATTTGGAAATTTAAATGTATGCGTATGTTTCACTAAAATCGTTTATTAATAGAAAATCATGCATTAATAGGGGTCATTAATAAACGATTTTGTGTGCATTAATCAACCTCGTAAATACACGGTCGACGGAAAAGGTATTTTAAAGAGATGTGCTATTTCGTACCGAATTTTACAAATAATGTATTGTTGCTATTTCTGAAACTCGCCATATTTACTGATTTAATTATTTATTTACTAAGATATTCGATTAAAAACTGCTGCTACACACTGAAAAATCAAAGAAATAATACGAATTTGTTTTGATTTTGAACATCAATAAATTACTTTATCTACGACCGTTTAAACTGAACATGTATGGATAGTATCCATATTTCTATCGCAGTGAATTATAACAGTGATTAGTGATTAATCACAGTTTACATTTGATTTACATGTTTCGACGGCAACATATAGCACAACATTTCGAGTATTATATGATGAATACTTGGACTTGCGTAACACACTATTTTCTAATGCTAAGAACGAGGCAATAAGAAAACTAGCCACTAGGCATCGAATTTCTTATCGTTTCCTAGTGATAATGCGTAGATAATATTGTGAGAAATGTTTTAAAAACTACCGTATCAGAATTATTCTAAAATTCAGTTACCCATAGATCGATTTATTCGCTGCGCCAGAACAATTTAAAAATATATTTACATGCAATATATAAGTTGGGAGACCAACTAATATGAGCGTAGGTAAAAAGAAATAAACATAAAAGCAGCTTATGTAAGCACATCTATATCTGATCATGATGTTTATAAAACGTTAAATTTGGAGTACTTTTAATTATAAAATCAATATTGCCACTGATAAAATCAACGAACATACCCATTACCTATTAAAATAGTCATTCAGTCATCCGTCGAATGTTGCCTTTCGAAACAATGCACCACTTGTACAAATACACACATTATAATTTTATCGCCTTTAACCTATGACATAAATATATCAATCCAGAAATCACCGAGGAAATCTATATATATATATATATATATATATATATATATATATATATATATATATATATATATATATATATATATATATATATATATATATATATATATATATATATATATATATATATATATATATATTAGCTTTGAAGTTCTTTGCTATTCATATTTGCTTTCTGAAAAGTAATCTTGGGTTTGTAGCATTTCATTACATAGAGAAATAAGCAAATAGACGAATAATAAGGAAGATACACTTACCATATATACCATATATATTTAGGCTAGTGACAAGTCATTAGGACTAAGTGGTGAAAAATGCCTAGGAAAATGTCTGGCTTTTAAAAACTGTCACAGACAGAATAGAAGCTCAATGTCATACCTATCTGCGATTTATTGAGATTGAGAATTTCAAGTGAATTTGCATCAGATATTTTAAACGCCCTGTATATTTTAAATATTTACAGATGTTTTGCATCGTTTTGATATAAGTAATATTTATGCGTTTCTTTTCAATTGGCCGGTTCATCGATTGAGAGTATGTACGACAACATTAGACCGATAGCGACATGATGTGTCTAAAAACATATATTATGCAGAATGTCGCTTGGTATTAAAACGCCGAGAAAAGTAAAAATTGTGTTTTCTTTGAAAATATTTTCTCGCTACGTAGTGACGTAAAGTAATAATAAACAAGGATAATAAATCAGATAAATAGAAACCATATTATGAGAATCTCATTTACCAGTGAAAATTATTCGTTTCAGTGATTGACGCTTTGACAAAGTCATGCTTACGTTGAGTTTCAGTAGATTCTGATCTACTCCGAATAAATATAAAGTGTTTAACGCCGAATTTTAATTAAGCTGACTCAGGGTAGTTAGAAAGTGATTGCGTTTTCGTATGGCTGGGGCCAATTTAGATTAAATGAATTGGCTGCTTGGTAAATAAATAATACCTACTTGAAGGGTGATATTAAACGCGCGTTTAAATATTAGCATGCACGAGCCATTTTTAAAATGTACATTAGCAAAATGCGATGTTTTAATAAAATTTTAGTAGATTATATTTTAATTTCTCTTAATGTTCTATGGAGAAACAATATCGTATGATTTACGCTCAAATTTCGCGTGGACAATTGCTCTTATTATTATCCAGGAGGTAGATAGTGTCCGGCGAAACCAGAAGCGAAAATTATGAGTTTAGGATATCACAAATTTCAATCAATTACTTGAAATTCAATCAATTATTTGAGCCCTTGCTTGGTTTTTTTAGCGTAAAGGAATTTTTTGGGCGGTGTGGAGTCTCCCGTCGAGAAAGAATAGCCCTTTCGTTTGATACGAAACCTTGCCTTGGAATAGCCTTGCCTTGGATAGCCACCCTTGGAATATCGATTGTTAAGATGGCGGATCCAAAATGGCGACTATAACCTAATACTAGCCAGTTACTACGGGCGGAATGTCGGTTTATGTCCCTTAAGTGCGGATAAACTTTATTTTCAGGTCCCTTGATACAAAAATACATTCTTAAATATAATCGATCGAAATATCGATTTTCGAGATGGCGGTTCCAAGATGGAGTCCCAAATGTCATGGACTGCTCATAAAACTGCAATTGAGAATTGAATATCGGCTATGAGTGACCTGTGTAATCTGAGGTTATGGTCTCCATTTTGGATCCGCCATCTTAACAATCGATGTTCCAAGGGTGAATGTCTATGAGTGACCTGTGTAATCTGAGGTTATGGTTTCCATTTTGGATCCGTCATCTTAACAATCGATGTTCCAATGGTGGGTTTGTATCAAGCGAACTCGAAAACATGTACACTGACAATTTCGGACCAATCGCAGCATACTTGGGTCACTAAAAGTGTCGATTTCAATATCACACTGCAGTTTTCTGTGTAGTTCGTGACTTTAAGGCCGTCATCTTAGATCCCACACTCTTAAAGTCCAAAACTGTTACACGACACGTGAAAATAGAGGTTTCAAGCTTTCATTTAAGTCCTTGCTTGGTTAATCAACATAAAGATAATGTTTACTGTCAAAAAAATTTCAGATCCCCCTTTAGAAAAATCCTAAATAAGCCACTGGTAAGCCGTGTAAATTTGTAGGCGTAAAATCGGGAGTGGGATGTCAAATCTTCTTGGGAACATACACGGTGTGCATTAATGTTCGCAAAAATTTAGGAAAACACCTCAGTACAATAATTATTATTGAAGACGCTCTGAGGAAAAATATTTTTAAAGTTTTTTTCAAGTGGTGATTTTGCCACTTAATATCCGTATGCTTCACCTATAATTATGTGCATGAGCCGCCACTGGTTGACAGTCATTAAGCGCAAACAGAAAATTGTTACTTTAATGACATGAATTGGCATTAACGCTTGTAATCTCTGGCGTATAGATTGTAAATGGTATGGATGAAGCGAAATAAATTCGGAGCTCCATATTTTGCCGGTTCAACGGTAAATGATAAGCATTATTTTATCACTGGATTATTATTACATCCCTCGTCATTGCAGACATCGACCGCTTCATATCTGCCGTGGCATAACGTTGGAATATATAGTGGCCATACGAAATATTAATATACGCCGTCCCTAACGGAAACTAATGATAGGGTGCCTTGTGCGGTAGAGTTTATAAAATTGTAGATTAAGTACCATATAAATAACAAAATTTCAGGTGGATGATTAGCTATTTATGTAACCAGTTGGAGAAAAGTACTATTTTGTGTAACGAGCAGATTTGTGAATGATGCAAGTTACACAAAGTGTTTCCCAACGTGTTTCATACAAGATTTTTTCTAAATTTCACTAATTTTATATTTTATGAGAAGAAAACTCCGAATTTTATATGTTTAAAGACAATCCAGTAGGTTGTAACGGTGTGACAGCTCGTCACTTTCATAGCTTGTCAGGTCTAAATAACCTACTATGTAATGAACTTTATACAACCAGTTGCGTAATATTTTACTTTTCGTAACTGGTTGTGAAGAGTAAGACGTTTCCTAACGTCAAAGGGTTTTGAAAAGTCTCCCTTTACATGTCAAAATTAGAAAAATGAACTCTTCAAAACCAGTTGCGTAATATTTTACTTTTCGTAACTGGTTGTGAAAAGTAAGACGTTTCTTAACATCAAAGGGCTTTGAAAAGCATCACTTTACATGTCAAATTTAGAAAAAATCAGTTCCTTGACCAGTCTAACCAATCCATGAAATTAAATAGTAATTAAGCATCGGATATTTAATAAAATGAGATTATCGAGATTGTATTGGAAAGGAAAACATTTGTTTGGTCTACCGCGTAAAATCGTTGATTGAAGGTAAGGTTCCTTCAGTCAACGGTAAAATATAAATATTCCTGGACTTTCTTTTTAGAAAATTACTAGAAAAAGGTGTCGATAGACAACCAACGGTGGTTAAAAGTTGTTACATATCTATTTATATTTTCTTAAATCATGCACAACTATATTGGAGTCTTACTCATTTTATGACGTGTAAATGTGACCTTCGTAAGAGGAGATTTGAAATAGATTTACCTACTTATATAATATGTAGGAGTCAAGTGTTTTTAAACGTTCACGATAATAATAAAAAGTTGTACATTAGTTTTAGATGTATAAGAGGTACAAAACTTTAGCAGCAGCCACCAAGAATTCCAGACCTCACTCTCATAGATCACCATTGGAGTTCACTTAAGACATTTTGAGTAATCAGATACGTCATTTTACTGAATACGCTATCAAATTATGTTTCCTAAGGCTAATTAAGTGCCGTAGTCCGGATTTTTAGGCTGCTAGTAGTTCCGAGAATTTAGCTGCTCTGCTAACTTTGTAATAACTTAATTAGGCTAACTAACTGTAGGCTAATTAAATGCTACGAATATATTGGATAATTGATGATGAGAATTGATGATGAGAATTGATGAGAATTCCCGCGGCATACCTTACCCTATTCCGACGGACCAACTTGACAATCGCCACATCTTAAAAACAGAAAATCGGTAAAATTCATATTTTTGAAGAAAATTTAATCGAAATTGAGCGATTTTGTCCAATTGTTGTAGAGTAGGTATTGCTTCAAAACGGCTCGTACACCACTGCTATTGCTTAAACTTTCATCCAGCAGAGCATCACCCATATTTGCTAAAAATATGTATGTAAGACATTTTTAACACCCTGTATCTTCTGTTCATGTTGGTCTACAAGAAATTGACTCTGTGGTCACCATTTAAAGTTCACGAAGTTCAGGAACTTTTACCTGGCGATGAACATAGAGGAGTTGAATTTTGCGAAACAGTCTCGAACATTATTGATCGTAATCAAAATTTTGTAAAAAAAATATTTTTTTACCGATGAAGCAACATTTTATTTAAACGGGACTGTAAATAGGCAAACAACGAGATACTGGATTAATATAAATCCTCATTGGATACAGGAGACTCATACACAAATTCGACAAAAAGTTTGGGCGGGCATAGTCAGTAATAGAATTTTAGAACCATTTTTTTCGAGGGAAACGTCAATAGCGAAGTTTACCTTGATTTCCTCAGATTCTAAGTTTTGCCGGCCTTATTAGTTTTGTTGACCCATAATGAAGAGCCCGATATGGTTGATGCAAATATTTGGTTCCAACAAGATGGTGCTCCTCCATATTATGCGGCACATGCAAGAGCATTTTTAAATGATACGTTGCCAAACCGATGGATAGGTAGAGGAGATACTATTGAATGGCCCCCAAGATGGGGTTACTTAAAAAGTACGGTTTATGCCTCTCAACCACAGTATATCCAGGAATTGAAAAGAAGAATATTGAATGTTGCTCGTGAAATACCACCTAATGTTATTCCGTTTTCTGTGAACGATTTTCAAGATCGAATTGATTACTGTCAGATTGTAAATGGTGGCAACTTCGAACAGTTATTATAAAAAAATGTAGCTTACGAGATTTTCCCAAGCAAAGTACTAAATTTAAATAAACAACTCCATTTTTTAAATAAATTCGGTTTTTTGCAGTAATCTTCATTTTTTGTTGAACAATGTGTTTAAATTTGCTAACAAAATATTCTTTTATGCTGAAATCAGCAACACAATCCTTCACAGCATAATCACAAGATGCATTGCACTTTCTTTTATCCAATGCGATTGATTGGCAATTGTTTTAAAGTTCTTATTTTTAGCAGAGCATAGGTAACCATGGGAACTTTAATTTAGCGAATATCTTCGTTATTTGTGATCCAAAATTAAAATTTCTCTTTTTGCTGTATTCAGCATAAAAAATCCTTTGAAATAAGGTATCACAAGGGGTATCGTGCATTTTGAAGTTGGGGTTGGTGGAGGTTAGAGGATTGAGGATGAACGAACGAAAATAACTAAGAATTTGACAACAAAAATCGACGTGTTTGAGATTTTTTCCAAAACATTGCTAATAAAAGTTTTGTGAATTTTATTCCAAACTTTTGGGACATACTGCATATATAAAATCAATAATAGCATATTACAATAATATACACTGATCAACAATTGATAAGGATCATAATTGAAAAACTTAGCTCAACCTACATCACCGTATCTCCAAAAATAAGCGAGACAATGAAAAGCAAAATATGTCCCATGTTTTTGATGCGTATACCAATATACCCCAAAAAAAATATGGTTTTGCGATCTTTGCATCAAAAGATATACGTGTTGGAATGGAGTTGAAGAAATGCTTCTGAATTGTATCAATTATTGATCAGTGTATAACGTACAGTACTTAAACTTTTTGGGGTACCAGGTAAAGAATTTTTATCAAAATGTATAAGGTATTCAAGATGGCGGCTCCAAGATGACGGACATTTTTGCCATTTATAGTCTGAACTGCTCAAAATCGGTGTCTAATTTTGTATTGCTAATCATATTAGCGCAGGTAATGAAACAAGAACCGGCTAAGTAAAAGTTTCTCGGATACACGTTATTTGTATCCCGAGTTCCATGATACCATATTTTTACGTGATTTGGATGTTTTAAAAGGAACACATTAAAATGATACAAAAAAGCGTCAATGCGTGAAGATATATATAATGATTTAATTTAGTATAAATATTTATTCGAGAAACCATTAATTGCCCCAAACAAATGTGTTGTACAACAATATTTGCCTTCATACAGTGAGTTCTAAAAAAAGCCCGATACTAAAGCTCGTAGGAATACTAGCGCATTTTTCACAAGATAGGTAATATAAACAAATCGAGGCTGAAATATGATAAAACATGTTCAATTTATCTCAGGGAGGCACCTAGATTAACCTACCTCTGCGGAAAATAACGTGAATCACTCCCGCCATACGTGATAGCACTTTTAGACTTTAATACATACATGTGGGCCATATTATTAATTTGCGATTTCCAAAACTTTCTGTAGCCAATACATAAACATATAAAAGCCGCATTAAATGCAATAAAATCGGTACCGAAATAACTTTCCACGTAAATAAATATTCATTACTGATTCGTATTCCTCTTCAAATTAATTAATAGGTATTCAAAACATGGCAACCATAATTTTGATGCGTTAAGGAGCATGGATAGAATAAATTAATCTAACTCTCAAAATTATTAGTGACAGACGCGCGAAAGTAAGTTTCAAAAAAAGGCTCACCTTTTTGCAGGAAAAAAAACATAAACAATCACTAAAAACCACCAGAACGAAAGATACTTTAGAAACAGCAACTAAACTACACTGTAATTTTAAAAAGTTCCTTAATTATTGATTACAGAAATCGATGGTTAATCGAGAATTGGTGACGGCGTCGATCTTACGCGGAAATTTCGCGCTTCGATGTTCAACTGTCGAACGATAACTGAAGATGCAACAGCGTCCAGCATGCCACGGGACACTGAGCATGCTCCATCCACCGGCATATGCACTGAAAATACGGAATAATGTGCTTCAGCCGTGTTTTCAGTTTCGGATATATTACCTAGATTGATTTTATGTTGTATGTAGGAGCTGTCAACTCTCGGTTTCGCTAATTACCAGTGTGTATCTCAAATGCTCGCGGCTGTCGAGATATGGCAGCTGCTGCACTGGCTACGAACGGAAAGCGTGAGCAGACCAGGGAAGCATTACCTGGATTTAAAAACTCATGCCATAATTTCATAAAATATCATCTGCACACTGCAAATAGGTGTCAAAATAGATAGAATTACTTGTAGGTTCACTACAGCGAAGTCTATTTTGCCAGAGAGAATATTTTTCCGATGTTTTAAAAATTTCAAAAGTCATACCACCAATTTATAAAAAGGATTCTAAGGATAATTCTTCTAATTATCGTCCAATCGTCGTGATTGATACCTTTTCAGCCAAAGTTCTGAAAATCATATTAAAGAACCAAATTACTAGACACTGAGAAAAACAATTTATTCGACTCGCACCAATTTGGTTTGGAGCTAGGGTGAGTCAGGGAGAGATGACGCACTGGATTAGATGGCCCACTTCCACATGTGCGGTACTATTCCACGCTAACCAGTGCCAGTTGCAAGCAGAACGAGCACGTGTATAGTCGGTAACTAGTGATAAAATAGAAAATAGTTAAGTTACGTTCCATAATAATATTTGAAGTAACTGGAAACATTTTAGGCGTCATGTTAAAGTTAAAATTTCAAAACACAACGCAAATTTTTGACTGAATATCAGTATATGATTACTTATATAGATCGTTGAGGATATGTCAAGTCAGCGTTGTGTGTTATATTTGCATTATAGTGCTTTAGTTTGATATGTAAACTAATGGAATGCGGTGCTCAGTGTCGCGCGCATTTATCCTAATATAGGAAATAAAATAAAAACCAATAATCTTATCATTCTCGTAGAACAGAACGGCTGCCCACAACTGCATGGCGGAAAGGGTAATTTAAAGACTGGCTGGAATAAAGAAACATTGAACACGATGATTCACTACTTAAAGCTGAATTGTTGACACTGGCAAGGCAACATTTTCCAGCTTTCAAGAAGTATGTAGTGGATGAAATGGCCAAAGCAAGAGGAATGGAGGTTATTCGATGGCATCCATATCACTGCGAATTGAACCCAATTGAGCTTATTTGGGCGCCAATAAAAGGGAAAGTTGCTAGAGAAAATACAACATTTAAGTTAGCTGATGTGAAAATATGGGAATACATGGCCTTACAAAGTTACGGGTTAAATGGCTCAAGAGCCATCTATCCCATAAGGAAAAATAGTTGCTAAAATCCTATCTTTTGAATCAACTGGGGAATAATCTCAGTTAATTCTAGTTTTTACTAGCTAAATATAGAATGGACGAAAGGGAATAGTTAAAACTAGTTTTTCCTAGGAAGATAAGGTTTTAACTGAAATCGGGTTTTCGCTCGTATATTTGCACGATTTTTCTCCGCTGTTTTGCTTTTATGGTATTTCTGACCTATGTCACATTAAAAGGATAATGCTGAAATATCCTCGGTGGGCGAGCAACAAAAGCTTCAGCATTCTCCTTATCGGTTTTGCCTCACCTATTCGAATTGGAGTATTTTGTCACTCGTGGTGGTTTCAGCCAACTCAATAATGCCAGGTTTATTTTATTCTGTTAGGTAGTAATAAAATAGCAACTAAAAAACAAAAATATCGGCGCCTTCTCTACTCAATATATCTCCTTTGCTAGCGGAGATAAAAAGTAAACCCAAGAAGCTACAAACAATGTACGATGAATCCCAGTGTTTTTGAAATATCAAAAATATTGTTATAAAATTATACTTAACCCTTAACTTGTTTTTTGCCTAAAAATCTAATATTTTTGTAGGTCTATCAAGTATGGTAATTAAAGATCATTTGAAAAAATTTTTCAACTCAACATTTTGAGTTGTATCTCCTAAGATAGATTGCAAAGAATAGATTGTTAAATACAAAAGTTGCAACACGTTTACTTTATTTAGAAATATCAAACATATAACATACTTAACAGGTTTCCATCATATTAGAGTTGGTTATCTGAATAAAAATCCACAAAGCAATTTCTATTGGGTACCATGCACAATCTAACATTACATTTTCGACAATATATCTAGTTTGATCAGATTTATAGTTCCTACACTTTCCCGCGCAATAGAGGAAAATGATCCCACTTATCCAACGGTGTCACTTTCAGGTCTTGGTTCAACTGGCTTTTTTATCGTCTTAACTGCTCGTGGCGCCTCAGAATTACTAAGACGTCCTCTATTTACTTTCTTAGTCTGAAATAGACTTTGCGACGCTAATTCGAAATTTTTAACGACCCATTTCTTGTTTTGGACTCACGCCTGTAATGCAGCCAAGCGTTATTGATGCATATATTAAGGACTTGAGATATAACCACATGCACCACCTGTGAGTCTTCATGCCAGTTCTATAAAGAGCGATAAACATATCGGCTTGGTTGACTCCACACATGTGGCTGTTGTAATATTTGACGATTTGTGGACAAACAATATGGACTCGACCACCGCCTGCATTGGAATATCGTTGAATTGTTTCAACCGGATTTGTGACAACGCATGAACTGGAAAAAACAACACACGTGAGACCATGTGACTATTGCCACACCATTGGCGTTGTCAACTTTTTGATCAAAAGATAGTCGACCTTCTTTTCGTAATACATTATCTAATTTTATTGGGCAACCTCTTAGACGGTTTGACGTAATACTGTCCAAACTTAGCATACCGAACTCTTCATGGAGGTAAGTTGAGTTCCAGGCTTGTAAAAAAATTGTCAAAATACGGAATATTTCATAAACAACCCTTTATATCCAAGATTTGGATAATGGGACCCTCAAAAGCCCTCGGGAATTCTATAATAAATGGACCGTCAAAGACATAAAGGGGAAACTCCATAAACACCCCTTTATTACGTGACGCCCGACTGGGAACACTGGAGAATGCTCAGGATTTAGATGGGGGACCTTACTAAACGTAATGGAATACTAGGAAGCTCTAGGCAATTTATATTAAATGCATAGACAAAGACATAAAAGGGGCATTCTAGAAATACCCCTTTACTGCGTGACGCCCCAGTGGGAGAAACTGGAGAATATTCAGGCTTTGGATAGAGGACCTTACTGAACGTAATGGAATCCTCCGAAGCCCTCGGGAATTCTATAATAAATGGACCGACAAAGACATAAAGGGGAAATTCTATAAACATCCCTTTACTACGTGACGCCCGAGGGGGAACACTGGAGAATGTTCCGGATTTAGATGAGGGATCTCACTAAACGTAATGGAATACTAGGAAGCCCTAGGGAATTCTATACTAAATGCATAGGCAAAGACATAAAAGGGGTATTCTAGAAATACCCCTTTACTGCGTGACGCCCCAGTGGGAGAAATTGGAGAATATTCAGGCTTTGGATAGAGGACCTTACTGAACGTAATGGAATCCTCGGAAGCCCTCGGAAATTCTATAATAAATGGACCGACAAAGACATAAAGGGGAAATTCTATAAACACCCCTTTATTACGTGACGCCCGAGTGACAACACTGGAGAATGCTTAGGATTTGGATGGGGGACCTTACTAAACGTAATGCAATACTAGAAAGTCCTAGGGAATTCTATACTAAATGCATAGACAAAGGTATAAAAGGGGTATTATAGAAACACCCCTTTACTACGTGACGCCCCAGGGGGAAAACTGGAGAATATTCAGGATTTGGATAGAGGACCTTACTGAACGTGATGGGATCCTCGGAAGCCCTCGAGAGTTCTATACTAAATGGATCGAAAAAGACATAAAGGGGATACCTATTCCATAAAACCCCTTTACTACTTGACGCTCGAGTGGGAACACTGCACAATGATCGTGATTTGGATGCGGGACCTTTCTAAACGTACTGGAATACTCGGCATCCCTCGGTAATCTATTATATACGTGGACTAAGAAAAAGATTGGATATTCTATAAACACCCGTTTATTACGTGACGCCGGAGGGAGGAAACTGCAGAACATTCGGGATTTGAAGAGGGGACCTTACTTAACATAATGGAATATTTGGGTGAAATCATAGGTGATTGCACTAATTGATGTGGTTAAAAAAAGGGTATTACACGTCGGCGCCGGAGAGGAATATATGGGGAATTTCCAGGATTTGAATGGTACTACCATACTACAATAGAGGCATGCTGAGAAGCCCTAAGCAATTCCACTAAATAATTGGGCTGCTAGACAAGGAAGTTAGAGGAAATATTTCGGGAAAAAGTGGTTTCTAGGACTGCTATTTTAGGCGATGAAAATAAAGAAAACCCATATACTCAATATTTTTATTGTATTAATATTAGTTATATACAACTCTAACCTGAAACAAACAATCAATATCACTCAAACAAAGGAAAATATCACATTTTAACATTTCTGGTAACCATTATTGAAGTCAATACCTTGAAAAGTAATATCCTAAGCGCAACAAAGCAAACGTTTTCCTCTACAGAATACACATTTTTATACATTCTTTTCGTGCATAAAAGTTAGAGTAAATTTTCCACTGATAAAAAAGAAAAGAAAGACATTTGTAGGACTATTGTACTCACAGGCCGAGATGAAATACCGGTATGAGCAATTTTTACAGAAACGGAAAATATTTATTGTCGTGAAAACGTGGAAAATATTAAAGTGCTGCATTTCATGTTTCTTAAATTCTAATTCATTCTAATAAAGGCATATATTATGTTCCGCCAAAACCTTTGCTACAACTGAAAAATCCCGTATTATTCATTTAATAATGCAACGATCAAGTAGATTTAAAGGTGCATTCTCAAATTATTGGAGAGCAAAATTAGTCTCATCCGACACTCATTATCGCAAGTTTTTGTTAGTAGTATCATTCTTTCCCTCTATTCCGGCCCTTGAACGTCGCCTTCCTCGTTAAAAAAAGAGCCTATTAACCCAGCGCCGCTGCCGTGCTCTCAAATTTTTTTGTTTGAATTAATTTACCAGCCCGATAAATTTAATCCCCTTGTACCAGACATAGGGGACCGTAGCAAGGCAATTTGGCGCGCGATAAGGACCAATTTTCATTAGCTGAGACATCATCGGTCTCGTAACAAGGAACTTGGAAGTAAAATTCACAAAATATGGGGAAAGTATAAACAAACGAGTCCAAAGTTTCGATTACTTTGGACTTGTTTATATTTCGACGATAATGCCACCGTCGCGGTCGCACATAACGTGATTCTACAGGCGTGAACTAACAGCTAGGTCCTATTTTCAACCTTCGGAACCTGTTTAGTTTTAATTAGGCGTGGTAATCGTGTAATTGGAATTTGATATATAGATAAGGTAGCGACTTTTTTTATTTGATTGTTTTGTTGGCGTTCCTTTGTAATTACAAACATAATATATAATCCGCTAAAGGCGACGTTACACGAAAACTGTCGCGCCACACGCCGTATAATTGTGCTGGCGTGGCGTGGCGTGCTGGGTCCCGTCGATTGGCGGTAAACTTTGCACACTTCAAAGCCGCGCAGCGCGCGAAGTGGACTGGCATGCATATACAGTTACACGGCGCGGAGTCTTCGCCCGTAAATTTTAAAAATCAGTCAAATTCAGTAGATATTTAGCTAAGCAAGTGACGTCAGACGAAGCAATATCAGAATTATTATGCCTATACGAGCAAAAACCAATAATTTGGAACCCGAAGCATAATGAGCACAAAGATAGAAATGCTGTACATGATTCCTGGATGCGAATCCAACAAAATTTTAGTATTACTTGCACAATCAGCGAATTAAAGAAGAAGAAAGAATCACTAATGGGCACGTTCCGAAAATTAAACACCAAAGTAAAAGCAACCATGAAGACAGGATCAAGTGCAGATGACGTTTTTAAGCCAGACTGGTTCGTTTACGAGCAAATGGCGAAATTCCTCCAATCAGTATATACATCATCACTGTCCAACAAAATATAGCAAGCTGCTGCAGAATCTAGCATCCGTTTTCGACGAACGGACATGTTGAAATGAAAAAGAAGCCACGCGCTCGCGTGGCGAGAAACTTGTCAGTCTGCAGGTCGTGTAATCGCGATCGTCAAATTGCGAATTGGGGTCACTCCGCACGCCACACTCCAGGCGTGGCATTCCCCACGCCGTGTAACGGCGCCTTAAGAAAAACGCAAAAAATGTGTGTTTGCGATTTCAATGTTTAAGCATTTGTAACTTTTATATTTCTATATAAAAATTAGAGGTTTAGTAGCTCTTACAGAGATTTGCCGTAATGTTGAAAATGCCAATACATGTCAATAATGAAATTAAAAATTCAACCGGCTGTCTTAACTGTAAAAATAAAGATAGAGCAAACAGTCAAAAAGCGTGTTATAAAGAGTAAGAAAGAAAAGCTTCATTATTCTACATTTTTTTAAATTTTGACCCATATTCGATTTTCGACAAAATCGATTTTTGAAAAAAAATGAAACCAATTTCACGATTTAATTAGTGTACACTTTTACACTAATTAAAAAAAAATATTACGATAGGATGTTTCTAATAGTTGTGTACAAATTAGTGTTTCTAGTAATTCCTCAATTTACCCTCATTATTTCAACTTGGAATTTTTTTATAGTTCTATGGAGTGCCTTTTATTACTATTTACAGGCTATAGATTTTTAAACGGAAAAAGATTTCTGTAAATAAATAGTTGGTTCGCGCATTTCTACGTGTGATACCGGTCGCAAAGCATTGGGTTACATGCATTCAGGCGTCCACGCGCGTGTTGGGCCACAATACAACAGTATCTGTTTCGACTTAAAATATTTAGATACTTTGTTTGATGTTTACAAGGAGGCTTTGGAAAACAACGTTGTTTACTCAACTTATTTTGAGTGGAAGATACTGTCAAAGTTGAAAGCACCCCCATTTATTTGACCACCATCTTGAAAATGGGGGTGCATTTTCTCCCCGCGTTTCCCCGCGATATCTTGAGAAACGTCTCACTAAAAGAATTCTCTCCGTGATATCTTGAGAACCGTCTCCCAAAAATAATTTAAGACTGTTTAGTTTAATGAGTACAATATAATCCACAAAACGTCTATTCCGACAAATTGCAAATTGACTAGCAAGAACTTACTAGAAACGCCGCTGGGGGCGCTGGAGTAAAATTCGCAAGTCGCCTATAATATGAATAAACTGATCAACAAACTAAACGTTTCCCGGCCAAATTTCCCTAATTTTTGGATCTGCGTAAATTTGGATTTATGCCAGCAATCCAGTTTCAGTTTAGAGTATTCGCTAGTCCAATCCTTCGTATAGCAGTCCTTGTTTTGCTAAAATAAGGTATTTAACATGGTTTTTGCACGTTGCAAAGAAGAAAGAAAACCTGGGCAAAAAATTAGGGCAACTTTAGTCATGTAACGTTTATTTTGTTGAGCAATTTATATACCTATATATTCATATATATAAAATATTTCGTCGCAAGAACAGAATGAAATTATAACAAATAAATATATAGGAAATTGTGGTGAAAATAAAGTGATTTAAAGATCTATTTTTATATTCCATCAATAATACTGGAAGCAAACTTGATAATTTAAAATTGGCAAAAATTGGTAATTTGTTACAGCGCCAACTACATCATAATATAATGTAATTGCAATCTCAACTCTTCCACTTAAGAACAAAGAGATTAAGGAGAAACAAAGACATTTTTGGTCCGTTCGTATCGACCAAAATTACTTGACAAGAAACGGATTTAATTATTTCGCTTGCAAAATATGCCGAACTGTTTGCAAATTTCCTTAATCCGATACTACATTAATATATTTAACAGTAAATAACTCGTCACCAGAAATGGTTGCCTTTACCAATATAATTACTAGGGATAAATTAAAATTATAAAATAACTACAATATTTCGAGGATCCATATTACCACCTAACATTCTGTTGTGATAAATTTCAATTCATCCCTATAATACAGAGCTATCGAAAACGAGGGGAGCAAAAACAATATACATATATATATATATATATATAATATATATATATATATATATATATATATATATATATATATATATATATATATATATATATATATATATATATATACATATATATATATATATATATATATATATATATATATATATATATATATATATATATATATATATATATATATATATATATATATATATGGTCATATTTTGATGGCTCTGTATAATATTGTACTAGCGATTACTTAAAGCAAACATAAAACCATTTTTTTATAAAAAAAATATACAACAAATAAGGTAACAATAAATAATGTTACCAAAATATACACACAAAAATAAAAGAATCCCATTTCAACGCATACATTTTAAAGCCGAAAAATCGACGAATGAGATATTGTTTGGAACTGTCTGTGTCGTGCTTATAAAGCACAATTTTAAATACCTAGGTCCTAGATGTCGGTTTTTTTATGTTTATACCCTAACTGGATCCTCACCGGCCCGTCTTACGCCGTTCCCGTCGTCCAGGGATGTGGCTAAATCATCGGGCTCCGTCACCGGAAGGGAACACGCGAAGTTCCTGCACACGTAGGCGGCTGGTTTGCCGTGGATGGGCCTCAGTCGCGATAGAGTTTCGTGGCGGCGGTACAGGAAGCCGCCGCGACCCGCGCTAGGGGAGTCCGTGATGGCTAGGATGCGACCGGGGAGGAAACGCGACCGGACTACGTCCAGGAGTGCCTGAGTCTTGTTGTCCTCGGTCCGGCCGGCTATGAAGACCTGGAAATAATCGGAATGTCATTCTTGCAACATCCCCAGCTATCAAAGCACGACTTCATTATAGAACTGGGTCGAAAAAATAAGCGTTAAGCATAAGAAATTCAAAGAGGCAGTTAGAGGCTAAATATACACGGTGTTCTAAAGTACTTCTGCACTATTGCTATCTTAGTTATTATACAGCTGTAACGGTACATATTAACAGTACATTTTGCATTTTAGGGCATTTTTTTATCTATAATTTTGACGAGTTCTATCGATTCTTAAAGTTGTGCTGGTTAAAACTGAAGCACCCTGTATGTAATATATAAATTTTTATATTCAAACCTAACTAAAAATGCAAGTATTTTTGAGTTTCTTCGAATTTTCTCACAACTGCTTTCTCAAACCTGCTCTACGTAGGTACTTAATCCTTTTCTGTAAAAATGTATTCCAATGTTATATAAATATGCTCCATGCGACTAATGCGTTACTTAAAACAAAATATTACAACTGTCCTCGCAAATTTGACATTTCACTGGAGCATAAAATGGGACCCTGGTAAGTTTTCTTTGGACTTACTTACGGATAAAAAAAGACAACCGGGGCATACGAGTCGCCCTTGCCCTCTGTTACTCGACAAAGCAAAACGAACTTGAAAGGGGGGCCCGCGCTCAGAGTGGTTAATATTTAAACTGCATTCTACTGACCCAGTTCTCCGTCGACTAAGCGCGAAAAAGAGTGCATTTATAATGGACGAGCAGCCCTTACCTGAGTGGGTGAGTTGTGGTAGAACATCAAAGCGGATGTCATTTCGGGTAGGGCGACCGGAATGGACTTGAGCCTCTCCGAGAACGCAGTGAGGGTCCTGCCGGCCCTGTCCCGCAGATCCTGCCTATCCAAATACGCGGCCAACCTGATTAGGTTGTGTACGGATACTGAGTTGCCGCACGGCTCGGCGCCGTCTTGATCTGAAACAATAATATAATCATCATAAATCGAAATAGAATCATCAAGAAACTATCATAAATATGATTAAACATGTTTCTAAGATATATCCAAAACTACCTAGTAAAAGTAAAGTACATAGTAAAGTGAGAGAGGGTTTAATTCAAAATAGGTACGCTGGCGGCCATTTGAAAGTGCACGATTTTTTTTGATATTGTAATGTGATCTTTTTATATTTCATTTTGACACTTATTTGAAACTTCAAACAAATGTCAGTAATTAACTCCGTAATTTACAAACCACTTTATTAGTTTTCAAGTTTTAAAATGCCGCGGTAGACTGAACCTGAAAAAAAGCGAGCTGTTACATTGCTTGAAAATGATTGATCATTATAGGCAGTTGCAGATGAGCTAAATGTGAGTAAGAGTTGTATATTCAAACTCAAACAAAAATGGAATTCAGTAGGAATCGTTCGCTACGTCCACGGCGGAGGGCGTCGTAAAATAAGCACTGTGGAGTAGTGCTGTGAACATCTGATTAAGTCGGTCTGTTTCGAACCATAGAATTTTTAACCGGGGACCGGTTATCCGGTTTTCAATTATATTTTTAATCGGTTTCAACCAAACCGGTTTACTGACCGGTTCGATCAAGACCGGTTTACAGGAAGGTTAGATCAAGACCGGTTTGTACAATATCGGCTTAGGCCGGTTTTTACTGGTCTAAAATGGTTAATAATATTGACCGGTTTGAAATGTCTTGACTTCAAGTGTAAGAGATCCCTTGTTATACAATCGCCACAAACCATACAGTTACCATGAACAAAAACAAATGAACGTAAACAAAGATGTCTGCAGACCTTTGTTTTTGACAATCAAATCTTCTGCGCATGCTCCTCGGAGTGTCAAGATCCATGTGCAAATCCTAAAAAATTCGACCAGCTTAAGCCTATTTTTTTACAGCGCTTCCTATGTGAAGAGTATTTATTTGTATAATGTCTATGTGTTTATAATGTTTTTCTACAATCGCCTCAATAGTAGGCTTTTGCGCTTTGAATTCTCAACGCAAAGTACGCCATTTCCGATGATGACATAATTGTCGCTATAAAGCGGCAATAGTGTCAATTCCCGCTCGCTTCTTTATTATAAATTCCTAAGCAGGCGCTTGTCAGTCAAAAATGACACATGAGAAATGTAGCTAACCAAAAAAAACTTATAAAAATATGTTCATATATAAACATATGTCAAAAACATACAAGAACACACTGTATTAAGCGATTGTAGAAAAAATGTTGTATGTATTACGAGCACAAACTGTCATTGTCACTTTTGAAAGAATACCTTTCTTTCTTTCTAAATTTCTTTCGCAAGCGGCAATGCAGTACTTCGCACTCTTAACACACAAATAACTATTAAGTTTATATCGTTTACGAACTTCACTTCTATTACTAATAGAATACAACGCTTGCGCAAAGCAAGCTGACTTATCACTACGTTGTTTACGAACATATAATACGAACTATTACGAACTACAATAGCTAATAGCGCTTGCGCAATTACAGACCGTGCACGTTAAAATCCGCCGAGACCTGACCGGTTTGAACTGTGCAGTTATGGACTGGTTCGGTAATGACTAGTTTGGTTTAGGCCGGTCCATAACCGGTCCGGTCATGACCAGTGTGACCGACTCCCCGGATTCGACTTACCCAAACCGGGTACTGGCTGGTTAACCGGTTGATGATCGGTTAACCGGTCACACGATTATTTAAACAGCGGTCTGAACCCGTTCGGTTGGTCTGTTAACCGGTTAACCGGACCATATTGACAGCCCTACAGTGTGGAGCAAGACGACCTCTTCCTAGACCATCTTATAACGAATCCCTTTGAAACAGCAGTGACGGCCTGTTTCGAAACGGAGTTTCCTGGATCTGTGAGGTCTGCAAGACGGCGGGTGAAGGGTTCAGAGTTACGAAATTATGCGGCAGCAAAGAAGGTATTTTTGGAGCCAATTCATAAAGAACAACGTCTTAATTTTGCGAACCAGTTTGTCGGTAGGCCCGACGACTTTTGGAATAATGTCATATTTTCCGACGAAAAGGTCTTTCAGTCATGTCATGATGGTTCCATCATGACACCAAGAATTACATTAGAATTACATCAAGAATTTCAGAGTCAGTTTTACAAAGATCAAATATAACGAAATCTGATAAAAGAGTCGTGCACTTTCAAATGGCCGCCAGTATACCTAATCCTAATATAACCAAACTAAATATAATATACAATTAATAAATTACAAATAAACTGAGTACGTTTACATTAAAAAACATTAATTACAGAAATACTTATTATAAAGTAACAAGTATAATATGTTCTATTAACGCAGTCTTAAAGAATTAATGAATTAACTGTAAAATAAATACGTTCGGTTATATCCGGGATACCATATATGACCTCTAGTATCCACAAGATCCATGGCTCAGATATAACAAAAGATGTTCCTCATCCTATAGGAATATTGTCCGAAGATCTTGAATCAAGAAACAGAGACTAAAAAATAACCGAGAATACAGTAGGTACCAGAAAAATGTTCCACGATAACACGATGCAAGATTTATTAAATTATTTATTTTTTCATCCGATCCCGTAATATCGTTATCGAAATCGACTACGAGAATAGAAAAACCCTCGATGACAATGTAATAAAATTACTATCCGATCCACCACTGCTTAATCGAGAACTGACTTATCAGACGATGACTGATGATTCTATTGACTATGCAACTGATTAGAAATCTAATATAGCCCAGGAAAGTTAGACAAAAATATGGAATATGCGAACTATTGAACTGAGATTTTTTTATAGAAAAGTATAGGTTTTGAGGTCAGAAAACACCACTACAGCATTTTGAAATATAGATATACAGAGTGTCCCACTAAGGTCGGCGAGATATGGTATTAGGCCCTAGATATGGCATAGGCCCTAGAGTTTCGGGCCTTCGGCCCTTTTTTTATGATAAAATCGACCAAAGAAATTACTGGAAATAGTTTTCAAGTTTTTATCTCGGTCGCTAGGGGGCCAAACTATAGACCAAGACATAGAGACGCATTTTTCTCAGAAATATTTCCTATTCATGTATGTTAAATAGCACAAATATGGATAGACGGTTTCATTACGCATAACTTTTGTTGTTGACATTTTGTTCTATCTCTCAACGGGAAAGGTGGGGGAAGCCCCTAATATAAGATCAGAAAAATGTATTTTTCAGGATTGACTGTTCAAAAGTCACAAAAAGTTCAAAAGTGTTATACATAGTTGAAAAGGTACACTTTCATGCTTTATCTCGCGGTGAGTGCGTACTGTAATGTACCTTAATATAGAAACCGATAGATGGCGCTATTTCAAAAGAATGTCATTTTATGGATTTTTCTCAAAAAAAATACAACGCTATAGTTTTCTTTAGATAAATTAATTCAGCATAAAAAATTGATAAATATAACAAGTTTAAAATTTGTAATATATATTATAAATTTATTTAAATATAATATATGGAGAAATTTAAAAAAAATATAGATGACGTCACATCCGGCACACCTAGAGCGCCATCTTATTGTATATTACATCAAAATAAGCGGACTTAAAAATTAAAATCGACATGTCCGAGAATATTTTCTAACGCACTGTGTATATAAATGAACAACAGATTATATGAAAATTAATGTTTTGGATACAAAATAATTGTCAATTCATTTTTACATAACAAAAGTGAATCAGAGAAAACCAAATTTCGGAAAATTCTTGGGAAATCTTATATAGTCTTCTGAGGTTTTGAATATTTATGAGTATCAAACATATAATTTTATAGGTTTTCACTTTAATCACGGGCAAAGATTAATTTTCATGTGCATTTATTTCCTATGCCTATTATTTATGTTTATCTTACTTGTATCTCTGTTATATTCCTTCTAAACAGTTTTGCTTTTAGTAAATAAATGTTTTTCTACTGTTTAGTAAAAAGTCTATTATTGTTATTATTATATAGTACTGTCGTGAGAAAAAAAAAAGGGCAACAATTTTTTTCTAATGTAAATATGTTTCTATTTGAATGATATTTGATAATTAACTGATAATGTCACAAAAATTAAAGTTCGATATACACGACTAGATTTTAGCAAAGATGCGTTATAAGACTCGTCCTATTTCCTTTTGCTCACGGCTGTACATTTTGCTAGTAATGAAAAAAAACAATCCATGTTTACCGCCTTTCATCCTCGTTTGGGAACCCTCGATCTTCCCCGTGACGTTAAATGAGCGATCGAGACTCGAGATTGTCACTCACTATAAAAACATCTCTAGACTTTCGCGGGCAACCCGATATTATGGGGCTTATGTCAACCAACATTAACCGAACTATAGCGTGATTTTGTCCGATTCCTCCCACGCAGATAAGAAAAGCGGATACAAAAGTCTAATATATCTCTTTGTGGCACTCTAATGATGCGCGACTTTTGATTAGGGAAAGAAAATCCGCAAACAAGGGAATAGGAAAGGCCAGCACTATTGTCTGTGATCTTAAAAATGAAAAATTATACGTTTCCCGGCTGACAGTTTTCGTATAACAAAACACGATATGAAACGTACTTTAAATGAATATTTATTTGCTTTAGTGCCAAAATATTATGACGATTGGATATACTCGTATAATGATTGGGATAATAATAAGTCAAAGCCATATTAACTGTAAAAATTACTATAATTATTGGCGGATTTAGCAGGGCTACTATTAATCGGCCGCTGTTTGATGTAATACCTCTTAATGGATCACTTAGCCAGTAGTAGCTTGTAACTATTTCCGAGGAAATAATTACAGGAAAACGACAAACCCAAACGGTTTAAAAGCCCAACCTGTCCTGCCCAACTGAAACGTACATACTACTTACAGCAGCTTCCACATGTGAAGCTCGCATGATTATAAATAGATGTCACGAGTTTTTTCATGACTTATAATCTGGATGATAATACCACAGTATAACACAGAGTATAATCAGTAATGAAACTCCCCTACGGCGGGAAAACCGCCGACCGCTTCGCGACACCGAAAATATGTTTCGGGAGGCGTTGGACATAAGAATTCACCGTCTGTTTGTGTATGTTCAAGAGTATGTATAACACATGGTATGCAATGTGTTGAATTCAGCGCACTTGTTCTCCGACTCGAGAAGACTAGAACAAGGAGACCGAGCTCGCGTGTTTCGGACGGCATAAAATACGTCGAAAGATAAACTTAATGACGATGACGGCCCACTCTTACCTGAGAAATTACATTGACTGGGAAGCACGAAGGCTCACGGAGACTCCCGACGCTACGTAGGGCGTTGTAGGGCGTAGAGACCCTTTAATGAGAGTCTGGCCAAGGCGTTGCCACTTGATTGGTGCCGCCATTTTAGTTCAGAATTGAGTGAGTCACTCAGATTTTGACATTTGTAGGTTGTTTATATTCGCAAAATTGTGACATGCAAAGTAAATCTACCATTCTTCATTGTGAAAAACTCAAAGGTGGTCTTAAAATATTTGTGCATATATAGAAATCAGAATATTGAATAGGCAAGGTGTGAATAGATTTTATTTTGTATCATCAACAACATCATTAAACGTTTTCTTCCTGGCCTTCCTCTATTTATATGTACTTTACTTTGGATTTTTCTAATTTCATGACAGTTACTACAAACTGCAACAGTTGTTTTTAGGTTATGTTCACTCATTTAGAGAGTAGTACATGGGGAAGAGGGTCTCCGTGGAATTCGGCGGATCTATAAAACGCCGTCCGCGTAAACGCTCGTTTGGGGATCAGGCCTTATTTTCCAAAAATGCCGCCGTTGAGTTTATTTGCTAATTACTGATTGTTACTTATACTGTGATAATACACTCAGATTGTTGCATCATTATTGTTTCTCCTGCGTGGTATAAACCATTACGCACCTGATTTATATAGCACATTTTTTCAAATCTGGTGTAATGGTTTTTTCATAAAAAAATGTATATTGTGGTAGGTAAATAGTTTCGTCATTTGTGTACATTTCTGCGAGAGATCAAGACGTCTCCCCCTTTCAGGGGTGTGAAATATCGACATAAAGCTCGCTGTTACTAAGAAAATATCAAGTCTCGAGCTTTGCACATGCATTCCGGATTTTATAAATATCTTCACGCACAGTTAGACAAAGCAAAACAATAGACCGCGGCGAAATCCATCGCATGCTTGGCGTATTCCGATATTTACGTCGAGGAAAAACTGGAAACAAATGATGACTGACGGATGATTTGAAAATCTCTTTTGTGGTTTGTATTTCAAATAGAAATCCTATTTGAACATGGATGTCTATTGTATACATATCCAAATATATGAAAAGATATCTAGAAAAATGTTAAGCAATCAATCAGTAGTAAAATATTCCAAAAAATATTGCTAATATTGAAATGAGCTTAACGGGTTAAACCATATGCTTTTACTAGATCAAAGTGTTATAGCAAATAGAACAATGATAAAATTATTATTGATTTAACTTTTCCCACTGACATTTCAAATACGAACGACATCATGTATAAAATCAAATAACTACTTATATGACTATATGCCTACATCATAGGTATACTGAAATTATGATACAACCATGTTCAGGCTCTGTGATATACTGTTTTCTGTCTCCTGATGTTTGTCGTTTGAATCTATTTTTGTTAAGTTTAAGTTTTTAACGAGGAACACCCGAACAGCGTAGGTATGTTGTAGATTAAAAATAAATTAGTGACGTAAGCGACAACTATCAAGATTTGGAGATTATATTCTGTACTGTAGTTTACTTTTATAGCAAAAAATGTAAAATTTAATATGATAAAATTAATACGATTTCGAGAAATAATATATGTATATAAGATCGGTTGACGCGGTGAAAAAACAAGTAAATACCTACTATGCCGTATTGATTCAAACGAAACGAAATGAAATACTACTATTACCTTGATCAGCGTTCGATCATAACACCGCATAATAACAAATAATATGAGACCAATAAATATAATTTATTGTGAGACATAAATAACAACCAAACAACCGAACATTAGACCTTGTGGGTGGCAGTAAACATCCAGTCAATAGGCTAGTAATTTCTCAATTTATTTGCTTAAGGAAAGCTCCCATTTATCATAGATATACTATATCTTAAGTCACCTTCAATTTGTCTTGGTATGACATAGGGCAACATAAT
>CAXKVY010009504.1:0-22126 GCA_964058915.1 Tetropium fuscum
ATATATATATATATATATATATATGTTATGCCCAAATTTCTAACATTTACTTAAATTTAACTATATTAACTACTACTTTTCTCGGAGAGAAATCTAAAACGTGGCTACCGTATTTAAGTGCCTTTGTCAACTCTTCTCAACTCAAGTCTATCCATATAAAAGAAAAAACACTTCCTTGGTTACATTGTCTTTCGTACTGGATAGGGCTGGAACCTTTGATGTAACTGTAACACTCGGAGTAGTTTCACAAACACCAAAACACTTTCACTTCGTTCGACGCGCGTTTCGCCAATCAAGTTGGCATCATCCGGAGACGAAACTGAACTTGTCTTTCGTAATAATAATAGCTACTTGCCAACCAATCATGTAATGTCATTATTTATGAATTTTATATTTTCACTACAGTTTATTATTTAAAACATTTCACGTATTAAATTTTTATCTTTTCACCGTTGTGTACACTTCATTTTTGCTATGGACACAGTTCCATTTTAGCGGGGACTGTGACCGACGACTATCCCACTTTGTTCCGAGATTATAATCTCGCATACCGTTTTCAGAGATGCTTCAGTGTACATTTATTTTTAATGAGATATAGTTTTTCTTTTTAATTTTCTGTCGATTTTTAATTTACTTAATTTATCAACGTGTAGCTGGTTAAATCATGTGGTATGATGATTATTTTTAGAGCGACTTTCAATGAACTTAAATGGCCGACAGTTGTTAATGAGAACGTTATATCCATGGCTAGCTATTAAGAAAATGTTAAAATTTCCTCTGAACTCTATTGAAACTCTTAATAACCCAAAAAATATTGCAGATAGATGTATAGGGAATGCTAACACAGAATTCGATGTGAACTTTATCTTCGCTTCAGAATATGAGTTCAAAATATCGAGTTTTTTTTGTCTGAAGATGCAGTAAAAGAAAATTAAATTTTGGACAAAAATTTCTAAAACTACTAAATACTACTAAATGTCCCTCTAACTAAAATAACGTTAAAAATTCAAAAATGCAAAAACTATACCCTTTATTAAGAAAATGTATATCAATATCTGGTATTTCCACAAGTGCTGGCGCCGCCGCCGCGCCGTGGGCTTGAAAATATTTTTAGAATGTAGTAAGTACTCATGTTTCTCACGATATGTATGTAAAAATTTCTTTAATAATATAGGAGTTAAAAACCACCGTGGCCTTAATAACTCACCCTGTATATATAAAACTGATTTGTCTTTCATCAAGTTTTTTTAAGTAAAATTGATCCTTTTATCCCTAATAATCAACAGGCCGAACCGATGGCACCCAACAGGATTGGCCATTGGCCTAAACAGTTGATTTTCGAATGATCCCACGGGTTTTTCATTCGATATATTTCAGAACAAAAAACCGAAAACCGTATTTTATTTTTAATTTATGGGTGACTAACCGCTGCACCCTACATATAGACTTCCACCCCTCGAATTTATTTCCACAGCCACTTGTTCGATCACTGACACATGTTCTAGCTTAAACCAAGCTATTATTCATACAATAATTTACTACAAACACGTGTGAAAACTGTGAAAGCAATACCGGTACACATTTATTTCAATAATATGATAGAAGTATCAGGGGAGTGGGTTTTTTTTCAGGGGCTGATACTATTCATATTGTATGTTTCTAGACATTTATTATTCAGGTGTTACGTAGTTTATTTTAAAACATAAGAGTAAATAAGTAAATGGTTTTTGTAACGTTTATTAAAAAAATGCTATATAAAATGGTCTAATAACATTTTCTATTATTATTATTTAATATAATTGCAAATTGCAACCTACCGGCAAAGCAAAATTTATGAACGATGCAAAACATTCCCAAACTTCTGTCACTATAACTATATACTCAAACAATATATCTTGTCAAATGCACTGGAATTATCGGCCCTCATAATATTTCTTGGATAGCTGCTTCGATAAAAAACTTCCTTGTTGAAAAATCAACCCTTGTTTTTGCTCCTACTTTATAAAACAATATGTTCAGTACAAAGAATGTTCAGTATATTGAAAACAATACTAGTAGTAATTAAATTAAATGTACCACGACATTCTACTAACTCAAACTGATGAAAGGTTCAAACCTTTTCTGTTATGATTCCGATAGTAAAAAACAGCGCTTTTAAAAGGCTTGGCAATAGCTTAGCGCATGAGCTAACGATTTGCTCGGGTTCTTGGTAGTAGTTGTCTAAGGTGACTCAGCTCACATCTTAGTTATTGATCAAACATGATTCATATTTGATTTTATAAGTACTATCTTCATGTTATATTTTTGATGAGTCTAGATTTTAAATATTGTTGACAAAAGATGAAAATTATGTTTCCAGAGGATAGATACTCACTACGACCCAAAATAAAAGAATGCATAGAAAAAGCAAAAAAATATTTTTTAAATAACTACCCTTTTTCTCTGATCAACAAAATTTTCAAAAACAGATTTCATTTAAACATTCTTGCGGCTTTTGGTTTCCACACGAAAATCGTACGGTTTTTATCAATAGAATATCATCAAACTAATCGAAGATGATGACAATTAATTGATAAATATTATATGATGTGATATTCACATATTTTGTCGAAAATTAATAGAAATATATTGACTATTACTCATGCCCAATGGCATGATGATTTGTAGCTAAAAATATTAGTCGATATCAGTAGATTTTGTAGGTATATATTTTATCTGCTGCTACATATGAGTAGATTTAAATCGGAAGACTATTATAAGATTATATTTTATTAATCACGGTTACAGTTTTCCAATAATAATTATAATTGAATAGATAGTTGGACGATAGTATTACTTCCCTAATTCGAATAGTTGTGTTGTTATCTACCCCAACTGTATTAACTGTAATTCCTATAACTGCTCTATATTTCCCGTGATTTCAGATTCAACAACAGAGCATTCTTCCGATGGAAATCCACGTCGAAGTAAGCTGTATATTTTCTCAAATCTCACATCGTTTGGAAGAAACACGGAACTGAAAACTATTTTTATCGAGACAGCCAGCCCATGTCTGTTGGAACAGGGAGATAATAATGTTACTCTATTAAAAAGGATTGTTTTGATAGAGGCGGCTCTATATAAATATCGAAACAATTCACTGGTATGTGAAAATTAGGAATTCGGTCAGCTGAAACACGATTTATTAATAGACGCTTTCATTATCGGAATTAATTTCCAATATATTATGCTATAATAAATAGTGGCGGTAATACTTATTCGTAAAGGCTCCTTAAGATCCTAACTATCGTCTCCACTACATCGTTTTTTTTAATATGATACCTATAGGACCTTTTATAATTTGGTTTCTTTTCTTAGGCTATAAGTTACATTAGATAATAACTGCTGGTTGATCATATTAATCAGTTTCAGTGCTTTACTGTAAATAAAAAAAAATGGTTTCAATTATTTAATTGTCTCGTACTCTTTATGTACACCTTCAGGCATCTCCATAGAAATTAATTGAGGGGTGTAAAAACCTGCGATCTTGCTGGCCACGATATTTGATTGTATTTGGCAAACGACCTTCCTGGAAATTGTTCGTTCAAATATGCTCTGAGGTCTGAAGTTATGTTGAGGTTAATCTTAATGCCTTTTGGATTTATCAATTTTTTTTAAATATATATATTAAAATTATATACACTGTGTTCATTTTAAAACTTACCACAGCCCCTGTAATTTAAAAACCGCAAAATATTTGAGAAATCGCTGGGACACGGTAATGCTTATTGTACGGGGAACATTTTTGACAGTCAATGGTTCTTGATATGTTCCTCCCCTTATTTTCCTATTTTCCTAACCCCTATTTGAAAATCTTAAATGGAACTAGCCCATGTGTTATACATCATTTGAAAGCCGTTTTCATGGCCAATACAGCAGTGCATCATTTTTGGAAATGCGTTGAGATTTTACGTGGGGTAGTTCCATTTACGATTTTAAAATAGGGGTTGTTAGGGATTAGGGGATGAACATATCAAGACCCCTTGACTGTCAGATATGTTCGCCCCTAAAATAAAAATCGTGGTATCTAGGGGAATTCTCAAATATTTTCAATTTTTTTCAATTACAGGGGGTGGTAAGTGTTATTGCACAATTTGAATAGTTTTGTAAACTCTCAACCGATTTCCAAAAATGATTCACTGCTGTATTCGTCACGAAAAAGACTTTCAAATGATGTGTAACACGTGGGGTAGTTCCATTTAATATTTTAAAATTGGGGTTGCTAGGGATTAGAGGGATGAAAATATCAAGACCCCTGACTGTCAAAAATGTTCCCCCCTAAAATAAAAGTCGACATATCCCGGCGATATCTCAAATATTTTGCGGTTTTTAAATTACAGGGGATGGTAAATTTTAAAATGAACACAGTGTATATTTAAGAATATACGAAAAAAAGGAATAAAATTCGATTGACGGTATTTTTTTAATTTCTTATTATTTACTTAAATAATCAGCTTGGCTGTATTACCTAAAACAGATGAAAGAGCAGTCGTAAAATGCCCTATGAATAATTAGACCCAGGCGACTCATCACATTATACTGTCATTATTAAAGACCAACACGAATAGTGCCTTCCTAGTTATATCCGCGTGACAAGTTGATGGATACTACGGGTGGGCCTGAATTACAATCTCATTAAAATAGCACTTTGTTCATCTATTATAGGATAGGGTAGAAACTTTTCACTTTTGTGTTTTCATTATTAATTCAAATAAAGTTGTTGATGTGTGAAATGTAAGGAAGTATTATATTAAAACCCTTTAATAATAATAATAATAATATTTATTTCCAAATAAAAATATAAACTAATAGAAAAATTAATAATATCTTGTAGGATTTTGTAGACATTGTGTAGGCATTTCCTGGTGGGCCTCAACGGTCGCACACTTAACTTGCTTAACTCTCAATGGAGGACCGAGTTAAGCAAGGCAGACGTTGGCTGGCACTTGGATGGGTGACCTAGGGTTTCCTACTGTGTTTGGGTTTAGTCTCAAACTCCCTACGTTTTCATAACAATGTTATGATTTATAAAAATTAATTTTATTACAAACAATAAAAATATTACAAAATATAAATATCCAAAAAATAATTACTTTCTTTCTCAATTTATTATAAATGTTTTTTTCTGCTCCCATACTTTAATTCGTTTATAAGAAATTCTCTACCTCTATTTTAATGAGAGATTCAGTAAGATACAAGTTTATAACTAATAGAAACGCGACATATAAAATATTCTGTCAATATCAACTATTGCCTCTAATATCTGACAGATCTAAAATATATAAATTTTGCCAAGTCATACTCTTTCCTTAGTACATTTCAAACTTTGTGCTTCTTACAATAAAAATAAGTGAACATGTGTGACAGTGAAAGTGAAATTGAAAATTTAGCCCCGACAGAAATTGTGAAGAAAAAAGTGTTTGCGATGGTGACCATTTTGTTTCTGAAGGGTAGTACCCAAACGCACCATTTTTGAGAGGGCCACCATCGAAATTATGTTTATCCAAGGCCAAACGAAGAGATCGAGACCCCACACTCCCACACTCGCATCATCAAAGAGCCCACGGGTGTACATTTGACAGCAGACTAATTGACGAATCGACTCAAAATAAAGTCAACGTTGGCAATAAAATTTTGAATTCGATTGAATAAAACGAAACCAAAAATTTAATAAACATCTCTACTCTTTCAATATCAACAATGTCGGCCACCAATACTGTAACAAAACTGCCAGTAGTGCCACATATACATTTTAATAACTGTACCATCCAAAATGTATAACAATATATAAAAAATAATAATTCACATTTGTTAACCTTGATTTTCTGTTATATTTTTGTATGTTTCATTATGACTGTTCGTAGAAAATATATATAAATATATATATATATATATATATATATATATATATATATATATATATATATATATATATATATATATATATATATATATATATATATATATATATATATATATATATATATATATATATATATATATATATATTTTTATCTTCTAATTTCTTTGCTATCTTTAGATAAACCCTCCAAAAAAAAAAAAAAAAAAAAAAAAAAAAAAATATATATATATATATATATATATATATATATATATATATATATATATATATATATGTATATATATATATATATATATATATATATATATATATATATATATATATATATATATATATATATATATATATAAGTGTGTATGCACATCATATTTAATGGCTATTAAGACACTCGCATGGTAATCTCTATTTCGAAACTTCCCTCTGCCGCTGTAGGCGTAGACACTTAGACCCTCTACTTTTTCCTTGGCACCCTCACAACTTTCGTTCTAGATACGGCCCTGCTGTAGGTATTGTCAGCACTATGCCGAGCCTCATAATATAATTAGCTAAAGTATGGTCTACCGGATCATAAGTTACCCAAATTATTCGGCTAGACTGGCTACAGGGTACATGTACCCTGTGTATAACAAGCTGGTGTACTTTTTAGGGAGAGGCTGTAATTAAATGGATGTTTTCAATTATACTCCAGGAAATAGAGAATATTACCTGGAAAAAATAGGATTTAGTTTTATAAGCTTACCTTATGTTTTTTGGGTCGGTGTTACCGAATTTTTCACTTCCCACCTACCTAAAATTTCCTACTGGAAATACCGCAATTATTGCACCAATGGCGCCAAAAACGAGTATTTTTACTATTTTATTTTTGTTAATTAAAAAAAAAACAACTTGTGATCACTATTAATTGATTAGAGGAAGCCAGAAAAAGCTAAAAACACTTAAAAATTTACAAAACAAAAGTATGCTCCGAAAAAATGCAATTGTTTGTCGAATCACGATTAGTTATAACGCAGTATTAAAGTAATAGCCCTCATTTTAAAGGTCTTTCCAGGTACTACAAAAAATGCTCTATAAGTTTATCACGGAAACTGCATCAGTTTCTCGTTATTTAACGTTGACTAAGTACTTCGAACAAAGTTGTTGCAATAAAAATCTTCATCACGAGCCATAACCCTTTATTTTGGATCAAGCGCATTCATAAAAAACAATTTCTCTTTGTTTTCTTACAAGCTTCATTTTTAGTCATTACAGGTTTTTTGAGAGAACGCGAAGTTTTCGAGGCATTCGAAAAACCGTCGAACCACATGCATTTTTAACATTTAACATTTTTTTTTCAATCGCGAATTACTCGAAATATATAGATTAGAGATGAAACGGATATCCGGAGACTATCCGGTATCCGGCCTAAATTTAATATCCGGCCGGATTCCGGATAGTGACTGAATATCCGGCCGGTTACCGGATATTCAAAAACTGCGACACAATTCCCTAAAATCAACTTTAATACATAAATCTTTGTGTGGTAAATAATAATAAAATGGCTTATAGTTATGACTGCTTTTATTTAAAGTAGAAAAAGTTACAAAAAGTCACAAAGAAAATAAAAGAACCTTCTAAAAAAACTAAAATGTTTTAAAACATTTTTTGTTTTAATTGTTCTTAGTTTTTACGACGCAAATCATGCAGCAAGCAGCGAGTAAACAACTGATACTGATGCCCGAATCGATCCGATCGCGTTCGCTGCGCCTCGCCTGTGCGACTCGAACGCCTGTGTTGGACGGATATACGGCCGCCGGATATTCGGCTATCCGGCATCGCAGCTCTCCGGTATCCGGCCAAACAACTATCCGTTGCATCTCTAATATAGATATATCGAAAAATTTTCATAGATAATTTTTTATAAAGAATTTGTCCCTCTATCCATTCTTTATCCTATGTCCCTCTATCTATCACCTTTATCGAGTGAAAACATGTTTACCTCATTCATTCACCTCAGCATTCAGCCTCAGGGTAAAAACACACCTCGGCGCTATGTCACATTTGCTCATTGAGTCATCCCCTAACTACTCACTAAATTTCACGACAATCGGTCGAGGAGGTTCAAAGAATTCGGAGCGGAAAATGATCAATGACTGCACTTCCTGCCGCGTTGCGTCTCAGAGCGCCTTTGAGTTTGATCTGTCAAAAAACATTGAGAAACCATTTTTGTTTATTTTTTTTGTATATTTCAATCCATTTTCTTTTAAAAATTTACAAAAATTGAGATATTTAAAAAAAACGGTTTTTGGCCCAATTTTTTCAAAATGGAGGTTCTGGTGAGATTTTTTGATGGGAGGTGAACATTTAAAACCAACGAACCAAAAAACATAAAATTTAGGCCAGTCAGATAGTACAGTAGAAATCGCTAAAATCGCAAACTAACGGCTAGTTCTGATTTTTTAATACCTATGTGGTTAGGACCACTACCAGTAGTGTATGTCCAAGTTTGCAGCTTCGAAAGACCTGTGCTAACTTCGTAGCACTCGCAAAACCGCGAAATTTACGCACTTTTTTCGGTTTATTCACTATACGTTTTATATTTTTTTGTAATTTTTGAAAATGGTGGTATTTCCGCTGATTTTTTGGTGGGAAGTTACAAATTCTGAATCAGCGCTCCAAAAAACATAAAGTTAGCATATAAAACTAAACCCTCCTATTTTTTCAGGTGGACCCTTTATTTAGTCTCTGTTGCCTGGAGTATTATATACTGCATATCACATGAGGTCAATTATTGATTATAAAAAAAAAGTATACCATAAAATTATTATGTATAATTTTATAATTTTTATAAGGAACTTAAAATGATCCATGGAAATTCGGTGACCTGTAGTAGTCACCTAAATTGGAAATGCTTTCTGACCTAATTATCTACCAATCAAATGCCCTTCATTACTACTCGTATTTTGTAAGTAAATAAGATGATTGTGGTGTAGAACATGGGTTGATATCATAGGCCAAAGGTCATTTTTATACAAATACATAGTCCACATATAGTCATATAGATAGTCAACAAGTAAATACGATAACGCTATAATAATCTATTCACAATATTTATCGTCAAATTCAACTGTAATGAGTGAACGGTCATCCGTTATCAAACTATAGTCTCTTTGGAAATGAAAGATGATAATAAAAACCAACATTCAGAAGTGGCCATGGGCGTACTACTGTTTTTTAAAATTCATAGAAATTTAGTACTAATGGTTTTGTACATGGCCGGTTCCTGGTGTTCAAATTGAAAAATCCAGGTGATTTCACCGGTATCTGTAATTAGAAAGTTTACATTTTTTTTAAATTGAGGTCGTAAACTCCAATAAATATTAGTATAACAGTAAAAAAAAATAATCTTCGTCAATAAAAAAGTTCCCTAAAATGACATATTTTAATATTATCGCCATATTTTACATTATCGTTCGAGAGCGCGTGACGTCACCTGGCACAAGTCAGACTCGCCACACATTACAAACGCGAGCTGGAATCCGATCCTGTTTGGTCCATTCTCTTATATCAAAATCCACAACATTGTGAAAAATTGAAAAAACGACAATCCGCTATCTTTTTCAAAAAAATTGAAAAAATAGTGCACACTGAAAGACATGCCAAGTGCTTCATTGTAAATAATATCCCAAGTTTGCAAATTTTGCCATAACATCATAAAAATTTTGACAGGGTTCCGGGATGCACGGTTTCAAATATTTAAAATACAGCTTAGATTAATTTTTATCAACTTTGTAACCCTGTTCCGCAACTGATTTTATTTAAAATAATAATGATCAGCTCAACTATAAAACTTATTACCGTTTCTCAAATGTTATGCAAATTGACATGCAGGTTCGAAACATTATTTTAAACGTAATTCATAATTTGCAAAACTCGAGGATGGCAAAATTTACTTATTGTTCAAAATTGATTCCGGTTAGAAAAAGAGGTTGCAAACTTATTATTTACAATGAATCACTTAACATGAGTGTACCAGTTTACACCACTTTTACAATTTTTATTTATAGCAAGTTTTGCAAATTTTAGTTAAGTTATATATAGCGAATAATTTTAGTTTTTCAATTTTTTATAATATCCCGGACCTCAAATGGGTTGCAAAATAAGTTTTAGTAATGTCTCCCACATTGTGTTAAAATTTGAAAACTTTTGGGTTATTCATACCTTTTTTGTCTTCAGCGACTTCCCATCAAGAATGGTTTTCATCATAAAATTGAGTCCAGCCGTTTAAGTGGAGTTCAAAGCTCACACACAGATACTTACCCGTTATATATCTGGACGTATATACGGAAACGAATCATTTAGAAGTTGTATAAGTTCATTCGCCTTTATTAAGGCTCCTCAGAATAATGAATTTATTGAATTATTTGAATTTACCATCAACACCTACCATTCTCACAGTGACAAATTCGAGACACATTCGTGACACATTCGAGAACTCACATTCATAGAAAATAACTACCTAGTCTACTATTTATAATTGTTCTCCCTGAACATATTGATATATAAAACCATTAGGCATACATTTATCTAGAAGATGTTGCATAAAATTTTGTAAAACGTATAAATAAATAAATAAACGTACTAAATGCGCAGCCTTATATAGGCAGCGCCTTTAGTAGGCCTATCCACATTCGTATTCGATAAACAAGTTAGATACAGAACGCAATATTCACTGAAAAGCAAGTAATAAAATATTTTTCACAAAAAAAAAACAACCTTAAAAAAATCTATTCTAAAAAACTGCACTAAAAAGTAAAAAATAATTACGTTATTCGTTCTTACTTAGAATACACTCAATTTATTAGGCCAATAATATACAATTATTTTTGGAATCGGTGCCAGCCAAGGTTAAGTAACGTGTTCACTTACAATTGAATACAACTGCCTAAGGCGACACTACAATTACAAATAAACCTGAATTCAAGCTGCTAGTCGAATACAATTATAGATATACTAAGCTACTTCGTTATGGTTATACGTTTGTAAACCTTGGCTGGCACCAACTCAAAAAATAACACTAATTGTATATTATTGGCCTAATAAATTGATTGTATTCTAAGTAAGAATGAATAACGTAATTATTTTTTACTTTTTAAGTCGATGAAATTTGGCACAGTTATTGATAACAATAATTTCGTCTGTAATTTTTTTTATTTGTGCCAGTATGACATCGTCCGCATATTGGTTACCTTGAGTATAAATGGTTTTTTGATTTGTAACATTCTTTTTACTTTAATTAAACAGTATATAGAGTATTACCTTGCCTTTTAATCCTTTTATTACCTCGAAACTTTCAGTTGAAGAACTGCCTACCCTTACTTTATACTGAATATCTCTTAAGTATCATTTTCATTAACCTTATAATATTTTCTGAAACGTCATACATTTTTAAAAGTGTATATTTCAGATATTTTGATACTGTCATATGCCTTCGACAAATCTATGACGACTGTATCTACGGATGTGCTTGGCCAAAACACGGAATCAACATTTAAAAAACCAAAAATTTCAATTTTTTATTTTTACGTTTTTGTGGATAACTTCTTTCTGAGTGAATTTGCGTATAGCTATTGCTTGACAAAAATAATAGAAGTAATGCGTAATAAAATAGAAATAATGCGTAATTGCCGTCACAACGATGCTCAACAAAAGTATTTTTTAATAAACATTGACTGAGATACAGTCGTTTAAAGTTATCTACTTTTTTTTAAGATTTTGAATATTTTTTTATTTTAGGATTTGCATAATTAATGCGCTTTTATTACTCTCTTTCGTGTCTAAATCGACTTTGGCCAATTTCAATACATTTGATCACTACATTAAATTGAAGTGTGAATATGTATCATGGTTATATTAATTGATTTAAAAATCGAGGATTTTCTGAAATTTGACCCTTGATAACCCCAACTGGAATGAAAACGAACATACGACAGTTCTTACGTATTATCCCTGTTATCTAATCCAAAAAAAAAGGTAGTATCAGTAGATGAATTTAGTTTAATTGCGGTTGACATATTTTGGACATGTATCTCTTTCTATTACATCGAATAGATATTAGCAGAATTCTATAGAGATTTGTCATGACAGTTAATGGATTTAAGAATATAAACTCGAGGTTTATGTATACATTTGCATTGAAATGTTATTAATTTATAATGTAAAAATAAACGAGGCCCATAAATCGATTGAAATCTTGTTTCATAACTGACAAATTAACATTAATATCCATAGATGGAAAGATAAGGGTACTCGGGTATCAGGTCTAGCTCTACTACTGTATGTATAGCGAACCCAAACCGTTTCCTCGCATTGTATTAAAAATGTTTCCGGCCAGTTAACCCTGAATGACCCATGAATATATATGAATATATATATATATATATATATATATATATATATATATATATATATATATATATATATATATATATATATATATATATATATATATATATATATATATATATATATATATATATATATATATATATATATATATATATATATATATATATATATATATATATATATATATATATATATATATATATATATATATATATATATATATATATATATATATATATATATATATATATATATATATATATATATATATATATATATATATATATATATATATATATATATATATATATATATATATATATATATATATATATATATATATATATATATATATATATATATATATATATATATATATATATATATATATATATATATATATATATATATATATATATATATATATATATATATATATATATATATATATATATATATATATATATATATATATATATATATACTCGTATAAGGATTTTTGATACGTTCGCGCATCTTATAAGCATACATCACACATTAAGTTCCAAATATATCCCCACAGAATTTCAAAACGCCAGTAATGTATTCAAGCTTAAATAATTCAACGACGAAGTCGGACATTTTTAAATACGAGTAGTAAATTAATGGCCCCTCTGAATCCGAATTGAATTCGGTTACCACGTATGTTCTTGATTTTTATCAGGAAATTAAATGTACTCTGTACGTAAATAATAATAATGAATCGTCTTTAATATTTATTGGCCTCTGTCATAATGCATAACAAAAGAACATAATAATCTGCATTATTATGTTCTTTTGTCTTTTGCATTACTATCGTACGATCTACTTTAAATCAGAAATCCAAAAATTATAATATAAAATATAACTGTGTGTCGCCTACGTAGTGATTACCACCACATAATTTTATTTCACTATTTTTATTGGGACCCTATATTGCTCATTTAAAGTGCTCTCAGCGTGTTTAAATCCAACTTTTAAAAACGGGCGTTTTAAAGTTACCATGGCAACATCGACAACCCGAGAAACGTGAAGTCAAAATGTCAACTTTTTATTGATCTGAGAGGAGTACCTTGTAACGTTATATGTCATATAACGTCACTAACAATTGTTTAAAAAGCTTTATTAAAATATTTAAGAATCTTAATTTTTTAAATAAATGTGAAAAGTACAGTTGGTAGTGTTTGAAATATTAATACTTTTAGTGCTATTTTACACTTACCAACTGTAAATTTATGCTTACGATTTTTAAAATTTACACTTACCTATTGTTTATAAATTGAATTGAAAAAAATAAAAATTAATAATTGATCTAACGGTGAAGAAAATGGAAATGGAAATGGAAAATGCAAGTTCGAGACGCGATTTCAGTTACTGAAAGATTATCTATTACTAAAAGATTTTCTATTTGCTAAAGATTTGCTATTTCATTGGAAATTTTTAGCCCCATCTAACTGGATTAGAAGGCGAGACTTTTCATTATCCCTGGTAATTGGTCGTTTTGCCTTGCGAACGAATTCCAACAACGACACAACCGTCCCAATTTCAAGCGAGCAACTGACTGAAACACTTTTGCCGCGTGTCAAAAAACCGAGAGATATTGGCTCGCACCGAGGCGTGGTCGACCGCATATTTGAGTTGGCTCGTACGGCAACTCAGTTTCCAATAGTATCCACTAGGCGCGGCTGCCGCGCGAGCCAATGTTCGAGGGTTTGCCGCGCGTAATCGATACGCAAATTGAAGCAGTGCATCGATTACATGCGGCAAACTCACGAGCACTAGCTCGCGTGGCAGCCGAGCGCCTCGCGGATACTGAGTTGCCGCGCGAGTGAAATCAAATATGCCGCGCTCGAATACGCTGCGGTGCGAGCCGACCAGTTAGACGGTGCTAAAGATTTCCAATGGAATAACAATTCTATGGCAAATAGAAAATCTTTTAGTTGTAGCTAATCTTTCACTAACGGAAATCGCGTCTCGAAATTGTGTGTCCATTTACTTCACACTTGGCTCAATTAATAATTTTAAGTTCTCAAACGCTATAGTTGACATTCTCGTAAAATTTCTACTGCTTCTACTCTTCGTTTGGGCTGGATCTATCGCCGCGCTATAGCAAAAGTTCGTGACTGATATGGCTCGAGCGGCAAAGGAGCACTTTTGCCACGGATAAGCATGGCGCGCGCATAATCGATACGCACCTTTTACAGTTACTTACCCGATCAATCCCACTATAGGACCTCTTATAACAGCTGCTGATTATCGGTTTATACACAATAAGTGTAAATAAGTATAAATTAAAAATATAATCAATAAAATATAAACAATATACATAAACAATATAATATAAACAATTATAAACAATAAGTGTAAATTGTGTAAATTTACAGTTGGTAAGTGTAAAATAGACAGTTATTAAGTATAAATTTACAGATATTATGTGTAAATTGACAATTAACAAGTGTTATTTTACAGATGATCTGTAAATTTAGTTACTAAATGTAAATTGCAACAGAAAATATTTTGTCTGGCCCTTCAGCGCTCTCGGAAGAAGACTGTCTATACTTACATTTTGGGGTCGTAATGATAAATACTGCTTCACCAAATGCACATAACTAATTCCATCACTGTCGGCAATAGTGAAACGTCGAGCCTTCACCGTCTAGATGGTCGTATAATAATAAGCAATACGCTTCCTTCTTCCTTGATGTCATGTAATCGTAAATCGCACAATTCATATCTTCTACAAGAGCCAAAGATACTGGAAATGGCTATCACCTTAAAAAATAATATCCGGTGCATCTGTGAAAAACTTCCGAAAATCGTCTTCCTTGAATACATATGACTTCTTGGCTACGTCATTCTTGCTAATTGCCTTCATAGTTGCATGCACTTTAGCAAATGATTTTATACCGCCCCCTTTGTTTATCCTCAACATACTTAGCAACTTCGAATGGATAGCCCACATAGTCGACGCCTTGTACGACTCCGACATTTTCTGAAGGTAGGCAAGCACAACTCGTTCATCTATATCTGTTACCTTTCGCTCTTCGATCCATTTGATGAACTGGTCCTATTCTTTATTATAAGCGGCTTCCGATTTTTGCGGTATTAACCGCGATTCTGCTTTACTATTTAAGCAGTCAATGTAAAACACATTTTTAAGCAATATACAACCAATAACAAATGTGGTGACAATTAATCTTATGTGACAGATTGCAATTAAATTTTTGTTTTGCCATTTCCATGACAACGAAAATCACATCGGGAATTCAACCATTTCATATTATTAGTTCTTATTTCCATTTTTTGAAGTATAAATACTGGTATTTATTATTTCAGTGTATCAATTGGAAAATGATGTTTAAAACACTTGCTCTATCGCTCGTGCTTTAAAGACCTTAATATCCACATATACTTTAATATACCTACTACATTATGCAAAATCGAACGAAGTTCTTTGATCAGTTGTTAGTAAGATTAAAAAAAAAAGATTGACAGAAAAATTTTGGCAATTTTTTGTAACGTATTTATTTCAACGTATCTCGGAGTTACCCATATATCGTTTTCACCGCTCCAGAAAAAAGATTTCATATAAAACAGACCCCTATGTAGCACGCAGGGTGGCGCTCCCTGTAATTTAATAACACACGTATCAAGTCACGACATTCGTGTCTGAGCTTACTGTACACTAACCTGCGAGCAGTTTTTCCATTGCCGCGAATTTATCAACGAAATCGCTCGGTTTCAGCTAGTTCGCTTAACGCCATCATTAATAATCGAAATTAATTCAAGATAAAATTGCAGTTAAAATATCTGCATGCGTTCGTTCCCCTGCGAGCGTACCTCTTTATTATAAATATTTATACGAATGGTTAATTGAGCTAGAGCATACCAGGAAGGCATGGGCGTGTTCCATTAAAATAATTGTCGCCAAACACACCCGCAATACACACAAGCCACAAAGGTGTCATCTCTTGCCATCAAGTTAGCTAGTTAGCATAACGATTAATTGAATCAAACCTTGTAATGGTTTTATGTAGTAGATATTTTATACAAGGTGCATGTAGTCCAGTAAAGATACCGGTTTTGCAAAAAAATCGACGAGGGCATGCCGATTTTCACGCGAAAGCCGCTTTCTTGCTTTTTGTTTTTCTTGTTTTCAAGAAAATTACCTTAATAATAATTGTAGATAATAACATTGTAATCAACCTTGCCTTATAAATTTACCGTCGCACATGGTTGTGCGCATGCTTGCCATCAGATGTAACTAACAACATTGTCGAACATTTTATGATCTACAACAAAAAACAAAGTTACAATGATACTTGAGTATAAATGATAAATTGAGTACAATGTTTGTTTTAACAATTATTGTTTTACACTAAAATCGCCCCCACAGCATACTTAAACATTTATTCTTGAATCATTTTATTTCATTTCATTGCGGTGTTCGAACATTTGTGTAGCTATAAGTTAACTATGACAGAGAATTCGCACAAAATTTTATAATTTCCTCAACAAATGATAGCTCAACGCCTATTTCGAGTTTGAATTAAATCTATCAAAATATAATCAAAATACGTATGTAATAAGTTCAAAAAAGAGAAGTAATACTTTTATTTTTCTTCTTATATCTTAGACTAGCTGTCACCCGCGATCTCGTCCGCGCGAATTTAATGCGCGTTCTGAGCCCGCGCGACAGGCAGTCTTTGTGATATTAAGTCGTGGGAGGGGGAAGCCGAGGGAGGCACCCTTCCTGCGGTGCGCGCGGTACACTAGACGCTGCTACTTTAGTTTATTTTATTATTATTCGAAGCAAGTAGGAATACTCCGGAGATTCACGTTAATAATTAATTATTTATTAGTGTTTGTATTGGATTATATTGAATGTGGGTATAATACTTCCCTATTCCCTATTTGAATCGGATTTTATTCATAATTTCCTGGATTTTAATTTTTCTTGCGCGGAACCCTAATTCTTTTTCTAAAATCAAATATGTTGATCTCACTTCCATAACTGAACCTATTAGGATTGGCAAAAATGACAACGGTCTCCGAGATACCTGGTGCCCAGGGTGGACAGTATCAACGTCCTCTGTCCACCCATCCATCAATATTTACCGAGGTGTATATTTTGTATTTACTGTCTCTTCGAGATGCACTTCTAAAATGCATATTTTTCTATGCAAAAATGCAGTTTTACAAAATACATTGACTAATATAGTTCACAAAGTTTGTAGACGCTCTGACGAACAGGGAACATTTCCCATTTCCCATTTTTTTTTAAATCTATAAATATGTTCCACCCTACTGAAAAATAAGGTATGCAAAATATGACGCCTTAATTCCCAATAATAAATTTGTTATGAATTATTAAAGTCTCGCGCGCGTGCGAACCGTTTCAAACAGGTTCAAAGCCGTGACACCACAGCCTACAATTTACAAACGACGAGGAGACCGATTTGATCGGCTACGGGAGATCCCAGCATTCGACGGCTTGATTTCATACTTCACTCGGCCGTTTTCCAGCGCAACGCCTACTGAATATTGTAGTTGGTGACGTAGTTGGTGTAGTTGGTGTAGCCCACTAGTTTCGGGCCGCTTCAATTTTAACGCTGTTGAGATCCTTCATACTAATCGCGCGGAATTAGAAATCTTGTTTTCTTTTGAGGTACACGTTTTATTACAACGTTACGCTATGTTTTTTACTATTATTTTTATATATAAAATTTTAGTCATGTTCCCTATTATAGGGTGTTTCACATGTTAAACGGAAAAATTTACCAGTCGATGAAACAATATGAAAAATAATATGAAATATTAGTAAAAATAATATGAAAAGTTCGTATAAACTTGCATGATTTCAAGCTTCGTTTTCGAGGTATAAGGTGTTGAAGTTTTAGAAAAAAAAAATGGATATTAATTAATATTTTCAAAACGACTTGGATTATTGCAAAAAATTCAGCGAGAGGTAACAGTTTATAAAAATGCTTATTTTCCGGTGTAAACTTTCTTTTAATTTTTTACAGTGGTGTGCGTAAAATTATTATTTTTTCAAAAATTATTAAATTTTTTATAATAATTGAATAATTTTATCGGACGTCAAAACGGGTTTTAATTTTTTCTTCAAGAACGACGCATCGGAGGGATATAACGCAACAGACCTTATTTGTTCTAACTTGAACAAGGAACTCCATTTTTTTATTTGGCAAAGCCCTTACGCACGCCGCTGTAAAAAAATAAAATAAAGTTTACATCGGAAAATATTAATTAATTTCCGTTTTTTTTTTGTAAAACTTCACCCAATATCTCGAAAACGAAGCTTTAAATCACACAAGTTTATATTTGTGATATATATATATATATATATATATATATATATATATATATATATATATATATATATATATATATATTAGCTTTGAAATTCTTTGCTATTCATATTTATTTTGTGAAAAGTAATCTTGGGTTTGTAGCATTTCATTACATAGAAATAAGCAACTAGACGAATAAGAATAATTTCTTATTCGTCTAGTTGCTTATTTCTATGTAATGAAATGCTACAAACCCAAGATTACTTTTCACAAAATATATATATATATATATATATATATATATATATATATATATATATATATATATATATATATATATATATATATATATATATATATATATATATATATATATATATATATATATATATATATATATATATATATATATATATATATATATATATATATACATATATATATATATATATATATATATATATATATATATATATATATATATATATATATATATATATATATATATATATATATATATATATATATATATATATTAGCTTTGAAGTTCTTTGCTATTCATATTTGTTTTGTGAAAAGTAATCTTCGGTTTGTAGCATTTCATTACATAGAGAAATAAGCAAATAGACAATACACTTACCAGTGCTATATCTGGATATACACACGGAAACGAACCACTTAGAAGTTGTACAAGTTCTTTCACCTTCATTGAAGATCCTCAATGCGATATTTAATCATCTTTTATTGAATTTAATACGCGATATTTAATGATCTTTTATTTGAGTTTTTTGCTTTGAGGTATTCAGGACATAGATCTATTACAATGAACCTTGGCTGTTATATGTCAACTTTTTGCTCCGTAATAAATACGACTCCAATAATTAACGTTGTGTTCCATTGACAGGCATATGTAAAAAAAATCAAACAAATTTAAAAAAGTGCGTGACGCTTTTCTCCAATTCTAATTCGATAATGCATAATGCAAACGCAGGAACAGTTATATTCTGTCCTAGTCGTTGTATAAAACATTCGACTGGTAAAAACTAGTGCGACTAGATCTCCATTTGTTATTTAAATGACTGATTGTATCGCAATTCATCTAAAGTAGATATTTGTCCACTATGAAAAGTTGAGTATATGCAGCTATTGAAACTAGAATTGTTTATTTTATCAGCATATTTGTCTAGACGCGATTTAAGGAGAGGCGGAGTGTCAGAGATACATTTACAAGCTCAAGAGGTAGGTGCGATTATCATAATAATATATTATGTAAAAAACCTCACATATATTTTTTATAGTCTAATCTCTTGTCTTGAAGGTTCTTAGTTCTTATATCCATTTACTATTTTACTATTCTAATAGCTTCCTTCCATCTGCTTTTCCTATATTTATTTCCTTAATTGTTGAGTCTGTCGTTTATTTTGACATTTCTCCTGATGGATGTTTAATTTTTATTACCATTTAGCATGTATTGGCTTGAAAATATAATTCACATGGCACATGATACATTTTTGATTAATTTCATTGGTTAAAATACAAAACCAAATCGCAAAGTTGGCTATCAAATCGGTGATAATTTTATCACCGCAGGTTGACTGTTACCTGTTTTAAATGAATAAAATAATTTACTGTCAAAGTGACATAAGTTTTCTATAGACGCGTCGAAATCAGAAAATAGTGCTGTTAAGCAGAGAATGTTTAGTATGTCACCGTCGATGTGGAGATGCTAGCCAGGAATAGATTCGAAAAGTTAATTGACAAGAATACACCAAAAATACTAAAATTATTAACGAATCTCGGTTTAACCAATTCATGGAATTTTGCAATTCAAAAGAATCAAAATAACGCAAGAGATCAAGATTCTAGAAATTGAGAAGAAATGAGAAGAAAGACGGCCAAGAATATAAAGAGTGTGTTTATGGAAATGTGAAAACTTTATGGAACTTCGCGGCAAAGATTATACAAGAAAAATTCTTCACTTAATATAATATTAAGTTCAGTCCATTTACTGACATCGAATTGCTTAAAGAAGCAAGGGTAGCTCGCAATTGTAAAAGAAAGCAACTGCAGAAAATACAAGAAAAAAGAAAGGTTAGTGCTGTTGCTTTTACATTAGAAGAATGCAAAAAGTCTGGGACGAGAATACGCCTGAAGGGCTTCAAAAAAAGTTCTTTAACATTGCCGCTAAAGAATCGGCATGGCCTGGTAACGAAGGTGCGTCTGCATATATTTATCACTTCAAGAAAGAAACTGATAATTCTAGAAACTTCACTGACCGAATTGAATACAATCCAGTATTTAACAAAACTATATCCCCGACAATAATTTACATTTAGGGATTAAGATTAAGCTTGTTGCATATCGTTATGCAATCCAAAAGGTAACAAATAATGATAGATGAGGTAGCTATTAATGAAAGGAAGCCTCAATCGACCCTTCGGGAGGACTATTGTAACGCTGAGGTTCGTAGTAGATATTATAGCCGTTAAGACAACTAAAGACTCTTTTTCAAAATAAGCGACGATTTGCCAACACACAACAATTATTCATATCCAAAGATATATGTTCCGGTTCCTTTATTAATATGATGCACCAGTCATATTAACTTCGGTCATGTAATTAAAACTGCGTTACGACGGATGAAGCAGTCGTCATGACAAGCATCCTACAGATCAGTTCTCGGTACATACAGATAAATAGACAGAAAATAAACCGTCATCCTGACTAATTACGAATAATTTAGGTTAATGTCATAATTTTTATTAACAAACGAGGGTGTAATAATTAGAGATATATGTTCCCGACTTCAAAGATAATAAAAATAAAAGATAAACAACTTGTCTACATCTGATAAATGATTTCTAGGAAGTCGGCCAGTATTAACACGAAACTTTTATTTTCGTCCATTGGCACAGCGTCAAGATGTTAAGGGAATTCGGACCGCGGAAAAATGTGTATTGTGATGTTAACCCGATTACCCCAATATTTAGGAAGTCTTAAATAGTTATTTATGTACCTAGTACATAAAGGTATATACCTAGGTACACTCGAGTCGTGAGCAGCTGAGGTGCACGACTCTTATGCCAGATCTCCTTATATTTCCTTGAAAATTTGAGGTGTGGAGTGTGGATTGAGTAGTCTCTACCTGACAAACCATTGAGCTAGTATCCTAGGGAATCAGGAGACGCTATAAGAATAATTTTCCATGCAGTAAACGGTAGCACTGGGCGTGGCTAGCGTAGTAAGAATATGGTGGTCTCAGCAGGCCCGGACTATTTTTAATTATCACACAAATGAGGAACCGAAATAAAATGGTAATAAAATATTTATACCAGCATTGTCAGACAGGCTTACACAACACCCCAATATCACAATATACACCTCCCTCATCCCCAAATTTGCAATACCCACAAAACACCCTTCCCGAAACTACATATACACCCCCTGACCCCCACCACTAATATATACAAAATGAAAAAAAAACTACAAAATAAAAACAAATAAAATAAAA
>CAXKVY010009505.1:0-11156 GCA_964058915.1 Tetropium fuscum
TCGTATAAGGATTTTTGATACGTTCGCGCATCTTATAAGCATACATCACACATTAAGTTCCAAATATATCCCCACAGAATTTCAAAACGCCAGTAATGTATTCAAGCTTAAATAATTCAACGACGAAGTCGGACATTTTTAAATACGAGTAGTAAATTAATGGCCCCTCTGAATCCGAATTGAATTCGGTTACCACGTATGTTCTTGATTTTTATCAGGAAATTAAATGTACTCTGTACGTAAATAATAATAATGAATCGTCTTTAATATTTATTGGCCTCTGTCATAATGCATAACAAAAGAACATAATAATCTGCATTATTATGTTCTTTTGTCTTTTGCATTACTATCGTACGATCTACTTTAAATCAGAAATCCAAAAATTATAATATAAAATATAACTGTGTGTCGCCTACGTAGTGATTACCACCACATAATTTTATTTCACTATTTTTATTGGGACCCTATATTGCTCATTTAAAGTGCTCTCAGCGTGTTTAAATCCAACTTTTAAAAACGGGCGTTTTAAAGTTACCATGGCAACATCGACAACCCGAGAAACGTGAAGTCAAAATGTCAACTTTTTATTGATCTGAGAGGAGTACCTTGTAACGTTATATGTCATATAACGTCACTAACAATTGTTTAAAAAGCTTTATTAAAATATTTAAGAATCTTAATTTTTTAAATAAATGTGAAAAGTACAGTTGGTAGTGTTTGAAATATTAATACTTTTAGTGCTATTTTACACTTACCAACTGTAAATTTATGCTTACGATTTTTAAAATTTACACTTACCTATTGTTTATAAATTGAATTGAAAAAAATAAAAATTAATAATTGATCTAACGGTGAAGAAAATGGAAATGGAAATGGAAAATGCAAGTTCGAGACGCGATTTCAGTTACTGAAAGATTATCTATTACTAAAAGATTTTCTATTTGCTAAAGATTTGCTATTTCATTGGAAATTTTTAGCCCCATCTAACTGGATTAGAAGGCGAGACTTTTCATTATCCCTGGTAATTGGTCGTTTTGCCTTGCGAACGAATTCCAACAACGACACAACCGTCCCAATTTCAAGCGAGCAACTGACTGAAACACTTTTGCCGCGTGTCAAAAAACCGAGAGATATTGGCTCGCACCGAGGCGTGGTCGACCGCATATTTGAGTTGGCTCGTACGGCAACTCAGTTTCCAATAGTATCCACTAGGCGCGGCTGCCGCGCGAGCCAATGTTCGAGGGTTTGCCGCGCGTAATCGATACGCAAATTGAAGCAGTGCATCGATTACATGCGGCAAACTCACGAGCACTAGCTCGCGTGGCAGCCGAGCGCCTCGCGGATACTGAGTTGCCGCGCGAGTGAAATCAAATATGCCGCGCTCGAATACGCTGCGGTGCGAGCCGACCAGTTAGACGGTGCTAAAGATTTCCAATGGAATAACAATTCTATGGCAAATAGAAAATCTTTTAGTTGTAGCTAATCTTTCACTAACGGAAATCGCGTCTCGAAATTGTGTGTCCATTTACTTCACACTTGGCTCAATTAATAATTTTAAGTTCTCAAACGCTATAGTTGACATTCTCGTAAAATTTCTACTGCTTCTACTCTTCGTTTGGGCTGGATCTATCGCCGCGCTATAGCAAAAGTTCGTGACTGATATGGCTCGAGCGGCAAAGGAGCACTTTTGCCACGGATAAGCATGGCGCGCGCATAATCGATACGCACCTTTTACAGTTACTTACCCGATCAATCCCACTATAGGACCTCTTATAACAGCTGCTGATTATCGGTTTATACACAATAAGTGTAAATAAGTATAAATTAAAAATATAATCAATAAAATATAAACAATATACATAAACAATATAATATAAACAATTATAAACAATAAGTGTAAATTGTGTAAATTTACAGTTGGTAAGTGTAAAATAGACAGTTATTAAGTATAAATTTACAGATATTATGTGTAAATTGACAATTAACAAGTGTTATTTTACAGATGATCTGTAAATTTAGTTACTAAATGTAAATTGCAACAGAAAATATTTTGTCTGGCCCTTCAGCGCTCTCGGAAGAAGACTGTCTATACTTACATTTTGGGGTCGTAATGATAAATACTGCTTCACCAAATGCACATAACTAATTCCATCACTGTCGGCAATAGTGAAACGTCGAGCCTTCACCGTCTAGATGGTCGTATAATAATAAGCAATACGCTTCCTTCTTCCTTGATGTCATGTAATCGTAAATCGCACAATTCATATCTTCTACAAGAGCCAAAGATACTGGAAATGGCTATCACCTTAAAAAATAATATCCGGTGCATCTGTGAAAAACTTCCGAAAATCGTCTTCCTTGAATACATATGACTTCTTGGCTACGTCATTCTTGCTAATTGCCTTCATAGTTGCATGCACTTTAGCAAATGATTTTATACCGCCCCCTTTGTTTATCCTCAACATACTTAGCAACTTCGAATGGATAGCCCACATAGTCGACGCCTTGTACGACTCCGACATTTTCTGAAGGTAGGCAAGCACAACTCGTTCATCTATATCTGTTACCTTTCGCTCTTCGATCCATTTGATGAACTGGTCCTATTCTTTATTATAAGCGGCTTCCGATTTTTGCGGTATTAACCGCGATTCTGCTTTACTATTTAAGCAGTCAATGTAAAACACATTTTTAAGCAATATACAACCAATAACAAATGTGGTGACAATTAATCTTATGTGACAGATTGCAATTAAATTTTTGTTTTGCCATTTCCATGACAACGAAAATCACATCGGGAATTCAACCATTTCATATTATTAGTTCTTATTTCCATTTTTTGAAGTATAAATACTGGTATTTATTATTTCAGTGTATCAATTGGAAAATGATGTTTAAAACACTTGCTCTATCGCTCGTGCTTTAAAGACCTTAATATCCACATATACTTTAATATACCTACTACATTATGCAAAATCGAACGAAGTTCTTTGATCAGTTGTTAGTAAGATTAAAAAAAAAAGATTGACAGAAAAATTTTGGCAATTTTTTGTAACGTATTTATTTCAACGTATCTCGGAGTTACCCATATATCGTTTTCACCGCTCCAGAAAAAAGATTTCATATAAAACAGACCCCTATGTAGCACGCAGGGTGGCGCTCCCTGTAATTTAATAACACACGTATCAAGTCACGACATTCGTGTCTGAGCTTACTGTACACTAACCTGCGAGCAGTTTTTCCATTGCCGCGAATTTATCAACGAAATCGCTCGGTTTCAGCTAGTTCGCTTAACGCCATCATTAATAATCGAAATTAATTCAAGATAAAATTGCAGTTAAAATATCTGCATGCGTTCGTTCCCCTGCGAGCGTACCTCTTTATTATAAATATTTATACGAATGGTTAATTGAGCTAGAGCATACCAGGAAGGCATGGGCGTGTTCCATTAAAATAATTGTCGCCAAACACACCCGCAATACACACAAGCCACAAAGGTGTCATCTCTTGCCATCAAGTTAGCTAGTTAGCATAACGATTAATTGAATCAAACCTTGTAATGGTTTTATGTAGTAGATATTTTATACAAGGTGCATGTAGTCCAGTAAAGATACCGGTTTTGCAAAAAAATCGACGAGGGCATGCCGATTTTCACGCGAAAGCCGCTTTCTTGCTTTTTGTTTTTCTTGTTTTCAAGAAAATTACCTTAATAATAATTGTAGATAATAACATTGTAATCAACCTTGCCTTATAAATTTACCGTCGCACATGGTTGTGCGCATGCTTGCCATCAGATGTAACTAACAACATTGTCGAACATTTTATGATCTACAACAAAAAACAAAGTTACAATGATACTTGAGTATAAATGATAAATTGAGTACAATGTTTGTTTTAACAATTATTGTTTTACACTAAAATCGCCCCCACAGCATACTTAAACATTTATTCTTGAATCATTTTATTTCATTTCATTGCGGTGTTCGAACATTTGTGTAGCTATAAGTTAACTATGACAGAGAATTCGCACAAAATTTTATAATTTCCTCAACAAATGATAGCTCAACGCCTATTTCGAGTTTGAATTAAATCTATCAAAATATAATCAAAATACGTATGTAATAAGTTCAAAAAAGAGAAGTAATACTTTTATTTTTCTTCTTATATCTTAGACTAGCTGTCACCCGCGATCTCGTCCGCGCGAATTTAATGCGCGTTCTGAGCCCGCGCGACAGGCAGTCTTTGTGATATTAAGTCGTGGGAGGGGGAAGCCGAGGGAGGCACCCTTCCTGCGGTGCGCGCGGTACACTAGACGCTGCTACTTTAGTTTATTTTATTATTATTCGAAGCAAGTAGGAATACTCCGGAGATTCACGTTAATAATTAATTATTTATTAGTGTTTGTATTGGATTATATTGAATGTGGGTATAATACTTCCCTATTCCCTATTTGAATCGGATTTTATTCATAATTTCCTGGATTTTAATTTTTCTTGCGCGGAACCCTAATTCTTTTTCTAAAATCAAATATGTTGATCTCACTTCCATAACTGAACCTATTAGGATTGGCAAAAATGACAACGGTCTCCGAGATACCTGGTGCCCAGGGTGGACAGTATCAACGTCCTCTGTCCACCCATCCATCAATATTTACCGAGGTGTATATTTTGTATTTACTGTCTCTTCGAGATGCACTTCTAAAATGCATATTTTTCTATGCAAAAATGCAGTTTTACAAAATACATTGACTAATATAGTTCACAAAGTTTGTAGACGCTCTGACGAACAGGGAACATTTCCCATTTCCCATTTTTTTTTAAATCTATAAATATGTTCCACCCTACTGAAAAATAAGGTATGCAAAATATGACGCCTTAATTCCCAATAATAAATTTGTTATGAATTATTAAAGTCTCGCGCGCGTGCGAACCGTTTCAAACAGGTTCAAAGCCGTGACACCACAGCCTACAATTTACAAACGACGAGGAGACCGATTTGATCGGCTACGGGAGATCCCAGCATTCGACGGCTTGATTTCATACTTCACTCGGCCGTTTTCCAGCGCAACGCCTACTGAATATTGTAGTTGGTGACGTAGTTGGTGTAGTTGGTGTAGCCCACTAGTTTCGGGCCGCTTCAATTTTAACGCTGTTGAGATCCTTCATACTAATCGCGCGGAATTAGAAATCTTGTTTTCTTTTGAGGTACACGTTTTATTACAACGTTACGCTATGTTTTTTACTATTATTTTTATATATAAAATTTTAGTCATGTTCCCTATTATAGGGTGTTTCACATGTTAAACGGAAAAATTTACCAGTCGATGAAACAATATGAAAAATAATATGAAATATTAGTAAAAATAATATGAAAAGTTCGTATAAACTTGCATGATTTCAAGCTTCGTTTTCGAGGTATAAGGTGTTGAAGTTTTAGAAAAAAAAAATGGATATTAATTAATATTTTCAAAACGACTTGGATTATTGCAAAAAATTCAGCGAGAGGTAACAGTTTATAAAAATGCTTATTTTCCGGTGTAAACTTTCTTTTAATTTTTTACAGTGGTGTGCGTAAAATTATTATTTTTTCAAAAATTATTAAATTTTTTATAATAATTGAATAATTTTATCGGACGTCAAAACGGGTTTTAATTTTTTCTTCAAGAACGACGCATCGGAGGGATATAACGCAACAGACCTTATTTGTTCTAACTTGAACAAGGAACTCCATTTTTTTATTTGGCAAAGCCCTTACGCACGCCGCTGTAAAAAAATAAAATAAAGTTTACATCGGAAAATATTAATTAATTTCCGTTTTTTTTTTGTAAAACTTCACCCAATATCTCGAAAACGAAGCTTTAAATCACACAAGTTTATATTTGTGATATATATATATATATATATATATATATATATATATATATATATATATATATATATATATATATATTAGCTTTGAAATTCTTTGCTATTCATATTTATTTTGTGAAAAGTAATCTTGGGTTTGTAGCATTTCATTACATAGAAATAAGCAACTAGACGAATAAGAATAATTTCTTATTCGTCTAGTTGCTTATTTCTATGTAATGAAATGCTACAAACCCAAGATTACTTTTCACAAAATATATATATATATATATATATATATATATATATATATATATATATATATATATATATATATATATATATATATATATATATATATATATATATATATATATATATATATATATATATATATATATATATATATATATATATATATATATATATATATATACATATATATATATATATATATATATATATATATATATATATATATATATATATATATATATATATATATATATATATATATATATATATATATATATATATATTAGCTTTGAAGTTCTTTGCTATTCATATTTGTTTTGTGAAAAGTAATCTTCGGTTTGTAGCATTTCATTACATAGAGAAATAAGCAAATAGACAATACACTTACCAGTGCTATATCTGGATATACACACGGAAACGAACCACTTAGAAGTTGTACAAGTTCTTTCACCTTCATTGAAGATCCTCAATGCGATATTTAATCATCTTTTATTGAATTTAATACGCGATATTTAATGATCTTTTATTTGAGTTTTTTGCTTTGAGGTATTCAGGACATAGATCTATTACAATGAACCTTGGCTGTTATATGTCAACTTTTTGCTCCGTAATAAATACGACTCCAATAATTAACGTTGTGTTCCATTGACAGGCATATGTAAAAAAAATCAAACAAATTTAAAAAAGTGCGTGACGCTTTTCTCCAATTCTAATTCGATAATGCATAATGCAAACGCAGGAACAGTTATATTCTGTCCTAGTCGTTGTATAAAACATTCGACTGGTAAAAACTAGTGCGACTAGATCTCCATTTGTTATTTAAATGACTGATTGTATCGCAATTCATCTAAAGTAGATATTTGTCCACTATGAAAAGTTGAGTATATGCAGCTATTGAAACTAGAATTGTTTATTTTATCAGCATATTTGTCTAGACGCGATTTAAGGAGAGGCGGAGTGTCAGAGATACATTTACAAGCTCAAGAGGTAGGTGCGATTATCATAATAATATATTATGTAAAAAACCTCACATATATTTTTTATAGTCTAATCTCTTGTCTTGAAGGTTCTTAGTTCTTATATCCATTTACTATTTTACTATTCTAATAGCTTCCTTCCATCTGCTTTTCCTATATTTATTTCCTTAATTGTTGAGTCTGTCGTTTATTTTGACATTTCTCCTGATGGATGTTTAATTTTTATTACCATTTAGCATGTATTGGCTTGAAAATATAATTCACATGGCACATGATACATTTTTGATTAATTTCATTGGTTAAAATACAAAACCAAATCGCAAAGTTGGCTATCAAATCGGTGATAATTTTATCACCGCAGGTTGACTGTTACCTGTTTTAAATGAATAAAATAATTTACTGTCAAAGTGACATAAGTTTTCTATAGACGCGTCGAAATCAGAAAATAGTGCTGTTAAGCAGAGAATGTTTAGTATGTCACCGTCGATGTGGAGATGCTAGCCAGGAATAGATTCGAAAAGTTAATTGACAAGAATACACCAAAAATACTAAAATTATTAACGAATCTCGGTTTAACCAATTCATGGAATTTTGCAATTCAAAAGAATCAAAATAACGCAAGAGATCAAGATTCTAGAAATTGAGAAGAAATGAGAAGAAAGACGGCCAAGAATATAAAGAGTGTGTTTATGGAAATGTGAAAACTTTATGGAACTTCGCGGCAAAGATTATACAAGAAAAATTCTTCACTTAATATAATATTAAGTTCAGTCCATTTACTGACATCGAATTGCTTAAAGAAGCAAGGGTAGCTCGCAATTGTAAAAGAAAGCAACTGCAGAAAATACAAGAAAAAAGAAAGGTTAGTGCTGTTGCTTTTACATTAGAAGAATGCAAAAAGTCTGGGACGAGAATACGCCTGAAGGGCTTCAAAAAAAGTTCTTTAACATTGCCGCTAAAGAATCGGCATGGCCTGGTAACGAAGGTGCGTCTGCATATATTTATCACTTCAAGAAAGAAACTGATAATTCTAGAAACTTCACTGACCGAATTGAATACAATCCAGTATTTAACAAAACTATATCCCCGACAATAATTTACATTTAGGGATTAAGATTAAGCTTGTTGCATATCGTTATGCAATCCAAAAGGTAACAAATAATGATAGATGAGGTAGCTATTAATGAAAGGAAGCCTCAATCGACCCTTCGGGAGGACTATTGTAACGCTGAGGTTCGTAGTAGATATTATAGCCGTTAAGACAACTAAAGACTCTTTTTCAAAATAAGCGACGATTTGCCAACACACAACAATTATTCATATCCAAAGATATATGTTCCGGTTCCTTTATTAATATGATGCACCAGTCATATTAACTTCGGTCATGTAATTAAAACTGCGTTACGACGGATGAAGCAGTCGTCATGACAAGCATCCTACAGATCAGTTCTCGGTACATACAGATAAATAGACAGAAAATAAACCGTCATCCTGACTAATTACGAATAATTTAGGTTAATGTCATAATTTTTATTAACAAACGAGGGTGTAATAATTAGAGATATATGTTCCCGACTTCAAAGATAATAAAAATAAAAGATAAACAACTTGTCTACATCTGATAAATGATTTCTAGGAAGTCGGCCAGTATTAACACGAAACTTTTATTTTCGTCCATTGGCACAGCGTCAAGATGTTAAGGGAATTCGGACCGCGGAAAAATGTGTATTGTGATGTTAACCCGATTACCCCAATATTTAGGAAGTCTTAAATAGTTATTTATGTACCTAGTACATAAAGGTATATACCTAGGTACACTCGAGTCGTGAGCAGCTGAGGTGCACGACTCTTATGCCAGATCTCCTTATATTTCCTTGAAAATTTGAGGTGTGGAGTGTGGATTGAGTAGTCTCTACCTGACAAACCATTGAGCTAGTATCCTAGGGAATCAGGAGACGCTATAAGAATAATTTTCCATGCAGTAAACGGTAGCACTGGGCGTGGCTAGCGTAGTAAGAATATGGTGGTCTCAGCAGGCCCGGACTATTTTTAATTATCACACAAATGAGGAACCGAAATAAAATGGTAATAAAATATTTATACCAGCATTGTCAGACAGGCTTACACAACACCCCAATATCACAATATACACCTCCCTCATCCCCAAATTTGCAATACCCACAAAACACCCTTCCCGAAACTACATATACACCCCCTGACCCCCACCACTAATATATACAAAATGAAAAAAAAACTACAAAATAAAAACAAATAAAATAAAATCTAACACACTAAAAAGAGGCAAACAGAATAAAAATAAAGAAAAAAATAATAATAAAAACCAAAGAAGGAATAAAAAAAAATTGAACGTTATACAATGAAGGACCCACACAACCCACTAATCAACTAATAAGTATCATAGCAATAAGTAAAAAAAATCTCTTAGGGTTAAGAGAGAGTAAAAACACTAATAACAACCCGAACAGAAAGCACCAGAAAAACGGAAAAGCTACGAGCAAAGACGGTTTCTATAAAATAAAACAACCGGTGAAAGTATCCAAAGAGGATAGATAGAAAGAACACCATGAAATTTCAAATTACTACCCAACAATTGCGAGAAGTAACACGAATTGGATTCTTTACGATGACTGAAACAAGAACGCTTTTTTATTACGCGAATTACTTTGACATCTGCATATAAACTGCATCCTAATTTATTATTCTTCTCAATGCAATTGCAGATGATTTTCTTTAAACAAAATATGTGTCAGTCCCAAGGAAAATAGTTCATTTAGTCAGTATGAAATTAGCGCCAGAGTAGCCCTTCAATTTCTATTAAGTCAATATTACAGTGCGCTGGCCCTCAGTCAAGGTATTACATAATATACACACATTTTCTTAAGATACCATCGTCGCTGAATCAGATCCAAGATACTATCTTTAAGGAGTCATCACTGTGTTATATCGGATCGGGACTAGATATATATACCGGTGCTCTATAGTGGTAGTTTCAGTTACAACTGAGCATCTACAGTTGTAGTAGTACTTTTTTGTAGCTTTAACCATGTCCGATCAAGAAGTCGTTAGACAACAGATGTTGTTGCAAGACGAGACAGAGATGTTGTTCCACAGGAGTGAGATGGTAACCAGAGAAGTTGATGCTGTTATATTCAGCCACAGAATGTTCTAGTATATATCTAATGTGTAATAATATTTCAAATCATAGGATTGGGATGAATTGTAGATATTATTGCGTATACTCTGACGCTACTGTTTGCTGACAATGGTTGAAGAAGAAGAAGAGGTGTTACATAAGGAATATTTATATTGAATGTATGTGTTATTATAATGTTATTGAGCAAGTTAATTGTAGTATAACTTTAAACGTAATAGTCACTCAGACAGCGTTTCAATGGCCAAGACAAAAACAGCGGTTTTGTTTTTAGCTGCAGAAGGCCAAGAGGGCGAAGGAATGAGTCACTATCACGTTTAAAGGAATTGTAGTATATATTATTATCTCTATAGCTATGTGAATAATGTAGAGAAAGTACATATTTGTAGCATTTATAATGTAATATGTATAATAATGATAATATGTATAAAAACATTAAATGAAATAATTTTAGTCTTCATTATTATTATTCATTTATATAGAAATATATGTTTAATACTATCTTTGTGTTTAATTTTGGCTTCTGCATATGTCGCGTTTGCTTTCAAACAACTAACAACTTGTGAAGTTTCAAACAAGCCTTCATTTATTTTTTCTCATATAAAGCATGAGAATCTCAAACATAAAGACAAATAAGGCAGTATTAGATATCCTTAACACAAATTCTAAGACCTGATCCCCAAACGAGTGTTTTCGCGGACGACGTTTTGTAGATCCCCCGATTTCCAGGGATACCGTCTTCCCCATGTACTATTCTAAAAAAGAGTGCGCCAATATCCTTGGCTATAGATGTGACCTCGATAAGAGGGGGGCCGAGCGGTACCATCGCTCTTTACCCCTATAAAAAAGAGTGAACATAACATAAAAGCAACTGTTGTGGTTTGTAGTAACTGTCATGAAAATAGAAAA
>CAXKVY010009506.1:0-19678 GCA_964058915.1 Tetropium fuscum
GAATGTAGGTGTGCAGATGCGGCTAATTTGCCACACGAGGTAAGCTAGGGCTGCAAATTAGTTAGCAAATTAATTAATTAGAGTAAGACTACTCACGAAACATCATTGGCATCTCTGGCAGGACCAATATCAGAACGTGTGGTAAATCCTGTGGCCCTGAAAAACATTACGTGATATAAGAATAATATATTTTCTAGCATAATCTTCAAGGCAGTAATTATTCAAAATTCATCTTAAAAATATTTTACGAAGATTTATTTAACTTACCCTCTACCAACGCCAGCCACATAACCTAAAGGAGCGGGAACTCCCAGAAAATGTTTTTTATTTCTATTTACCAGGGCTTGCGGTGGAGCAGTCATGATTTACAACAGAATAAATAGAAGGTTAGTATTTTTATATTTTAGGTTTGTGTTCATGTCTCAGTTAACTGGATTAATTATAATTTTTTTAAACACTAAATAATTATTGTTAGCGTTTTCAGTTTTCTTTTCTCGGTTTTTTCTAACAGCTGACAGTAGCAAGTAGCAAGCAGATGAAGCACAAACCAGAGAACAGAGAACACTACACCTGCACAAACTACAAAGCACAAAAGCACAGCTTACCTAACATTAGGTAATGGCCGCGTGCACCGTACGTGTTAAACCTGGATTATGTTTAAGCCTGACTTATTTTGACACATTTGCATGCATATATGTCAAAATAAGTCAGGCTTAAACATAATCCAGGATTAACATGTACGGTGCACTCGGCCATCAGTAGGAAAGACGTAAGACCAAACATAGTACCACAACTTAGGTCACAGTACTCTGTGACAAAAGTATGAGCAAGGTTTGCCAACTGGTCTTTACCAATTCACTTTCAAAACTTTTCCGGATTACTCACAATTTACTTACATCTTCAAAATATCCATATCAAGACAGTTTTTTTTAAATAAATTATAAATTATTTATTACGTACTTGTTTTACCTTAATAAATTACATCTACTGCTGCTTTTGTTTAATTTTATTTTACCAGTGTGCAATGTTGCCAAACTAATATCAAAAGTCAAAAGCTGGTGTAGGACAAAAGAGAAAGTTCCAGAACCCAAAACATTCACTCTCGAACATTGCTTCGCTCGGCAACTGCGCCTGATGGATACTGAGTTGCCGCGCGAGCCAAATCAAATATGCCACGGAAGAACACGCCGCGGTGCGAGCCAATCTCTGTCGGTTTCTTGACACGCGGCAAAGGTGTTGATTGCAAGTGAGTTGATCGCTTGAAATTAATCGCAGTTGTGTCGTTGTTTGGAATTCACTCGCGCGGAAAACGACCACCCACTATGGATTATGAAAAGTGTCGCCTTCTGATCTAGTTATTCCGTGCTAAGGATTTCATATTAAATAGCAAATCTTTACGTTACCACAACACATCGCTGAGGCGAGATGCGTAGAATGAAATAAGTTCAATAATGAACTTACCGATTACCTGAGCTACATAAGAAAATGCTTACTCTTCAGGCAGATGAGAGAAACTCAGAATTGCGAAAACTGAACACTCTACGTTTCGTCTGGATTATTTGCCGCGAGCGGCTTCCGTGCTATAGCAAAAGTTCGTGACTGAAAAGGCTGCCGCGCGTAATCGAAACGTAGCTGTTATTCCGATTAAATGATTTACCAGGGGACCATCAACGCTACAGCAAAGGTTGGATGAAAGACGACCAATCAAATTACCGTAAATAGTCCCGTTCCTATAGGTAGTCTCTCATCCGTATGACTGTCAGGAATTTGTGATGTATGTATACAACGATTATAGACTAAACTAATTAGTCTATAATCCTTGGTATGTAGGATATGCTTTGTGCTATTTTTTGTGTGTGCCACTGGCACCAATGTGTTTGTGATGGCACGTTTGTGGTGAGATGAAGAAAAACTAGTCGTTTTGAGTTTTGGTCGTTACCAACGTTACTGTCGTTAGTTCGTTAGGTTAGATTTGGTGTCAAGATTGAATCGATTTAATAATAAAGTGCAAAGTCAGAGACAAAGTTAAGTTTTCTTATCTTTTCCCTAAGATGATTTGATGGTCCCGTCTGTGAATTCTACTCTTTATAATGTTTGCAAAATTCGTCTACTTGCCAACTTACATTATTTTAACTATTATATTGTGTACTGTTCAAACAACTTTGACACCTAAGACATCTAAAGGGATTAAAGAAAAAAATAAATTGGATAAAGTTAAGATAGGTCCTCAGAACTATACAGTGATTGATAAAAACTTTGTTAGTGAAAAGCCTACTGCGAAAGATATACTCACAAATTATCAGTCTTTTTTCAGAGAAACAGACGAGTATAACTTTGATGGATTAGTATTAGGTTATGTTACTCCTGTAAGTAAAAGTAAAAGCAGCTTATGAACTGTGTAAGTAAGTAAATTAGAGCTTGTAAGTATTCATGATTTCTATGGCTGTTATTAACAATGACAAATTTGTTAATTTTTTTTGTTAATTTTGTAATTTTGGTCTCCTGAATTAGGTAGTTGGTGCTACAGCCTAAAATCGTATTGAAACGCTTAATTTGCAAACAAAAACTGTTAACTAACTTGAATATATCAAGAATCCGGGATGATTCTCAAATATATAATGTATTATCATCAGAATATCCATATGATAATATCCTCTAAAAGGCATACTGGGTAAAATCACATCTGAAAATCTATCTCTACCTCCCAGGCTATTAGTAGAGAGAGGATAGGTATATTTTTTCAAGTTTACAAACAATATCCATAATACCCTGGTTCCGAAATAATGTGGAGTGATTCATACATAATATCACACCATCACAATTGAACGGTCTGCCTATTTGCAATGGATCACAGAATTTCTTAGTGTGCAAATTTGTGTACACTATAGAAATGGTGGGCAGAACTCATTAGTAACCGGGTCTACCGCTCTCATTGGCGAGTTTTATGCGGTTCTAAATTAAATTAAATTTCATTGGTCAAAGGTAAAGACGCCGGATTTCCGTGGAGGATATATAAAGGGGTATAAAGTACTACTATGTTGGCACATGCAGGGGAAAGCCTCTGGTATCAAGCACATAAAATTACATTAATTTAAATATTATTATTATAAATAAACCAATAAACACCAATAATTAATTTATTTATAATGATACAATCCATCTGCATAAGGTACGGTAGGGAGCATGGTTCTATTCCATGGAACTAAATCTCATGCAAATTTGTTACATTTTATGAGTTTCTATTGATTAACATAAAAATTAATAACTTTGACTAATTTTAAAACCAGACTTGACGACTTAGGTACTTATTTTCAGTGGAACAATCATGGTTATGATGTAGCCAAAATATTTGGCAATAAATTTACGCATATTAGTCCAGTATGGCTTCAGATAATTCGAAAAGGAACTAGAAGTTATGAAATTCGAGGTACCCATGATATTGACAAAGAATGGATGGCCACCGTTCGGAATGCTGGTAGAGAAAGAAAGCTGAAAAGTATGTTGTTTCAAATTGCAATCAATTGTTTTAAGCAACCTGCATTTCTTTGAAGTTGTTCCCAGGGTACTCTTTGATGGATGGACTGGTAATGATTATACACAACTCTTGGCTAGTAAAGAAGAAATTACTGCGCTGACTGATGCCCTCATAAAAACTGCAATAAAATATTCTTTAGGAGGTTATGTGATAGAAGTTTGGTCTCAAATAGCTTCTGTATTACAATTTAATCCATTGATAGGATTAATTAGAGATATTGGTATGTTTTAAATATGTCACATATTTAAATTCTCAGATGAATATTTATTTCAGCTGATAATTTAGCAGTAGAGGCCTTAGAAATGATTTTAGTAATTCCTCCAAAACGTGGAAAAGAGGAATTATTTACTAATAAACACTTTGATGCGCTATATGATCATGTTAGTGCTTTTTCATTGATGACCTATGATTTTTCTAACCCTAATATGCCAGGTATATGTCACATATAAGATAATAATTTTCTTACCGACATGAACTATTTAAGGGCCCAACGCTCCTCTACCCTGGGTTGAAGACTGCATAGAATCCTTAACACTAGATAAAAGTAAGCGGAAAAAATTGTTGACAGGCCTCAATTTCTATGGCAATGATTATACTATCAATGGAGGGGGACCGATTGTTGCTCACGAATATATAAATAAATTAAAAGCATTTAATGGAAAGATTCAATATGATCCTCAAATAGCTGAACATTTTTTCGAGTATAAGTGAGTAATTTTCGATGTTATTATAATTTGACGTAGATTTTTATTTTGTCGATTAATATAATAATTAGAGATGGAACGGATATCCGGAGGCTATCCGGTATCCGGCCTAAATCTAATGTCGGATGCCGGATAGTAGCTTAATATCGGTCCGGATACCGGATATTCAAAAACTGCCACACAATTCCCTTAAATCAACTTTAATACATAAATCTTTGCTTACTTTACTTTACTTTATTGACCACGTTATATACAATCCAGTACATTTGAAGTCACAGATACAGAACAACAAAATTTAAAAGACAAAAAAGGAAATACACGTACAGATTCACTAACAGAAATGATAAATATATGGTAGTTAAAAGATTTAAAATTATGGTTACATGCCGACATTTAGGATGACAGAAATTTGTGTGGTAAATAATAACAAAATGGCTTATATTTATGACTGCTTTTATTTAAAGTAGAAAAAGTTACAAAAAGTCTCAGAGAAAATAAAAGAACTAAAAAACTAAAATTACTTTAATTCTTAATACTCAAAATTACCGAGTGGTAGATTATGGTGAATAAAGACCAAATTTTCAGAGTTTATAGGCAACAAGCGATTAAGCTTGTTTTTGTACACCAAGCCAGCTTCGGAAAATAGTCTCTCGCTATAAACATTGCTGCAAGGAGCTGAAAGGTACACTTTGGCAAACTTTGTCAAATATATATAGTGTTTCGAGTTAACCGACCACCAAGTATAAGGGTCGCAGCTGCGATCAATTCGACCTGTCTTTAAATAGTAGTTGATCTCGTTTGCATTTGGGTTTTTTTTGCCCTGTTCGCGACATTGACTATTTTCATCTGCTACTTCATCGAAACAATTGGCACTTGCGTGGAATCTGGAATATGTCCGGGAAGTGCAGCGGATCAGAGATCCGCTGCACTTAGGCCCCATTGGACCCCTTGTGCTTCCTCCGTGAGGGAAATGTCTCCCTAGGTCATCGACCAGCCCAATGTTGTACAAAAGGTGATGATGTTGCCCAGGGGCATTTCCCTCAAATTGGCCATAGAAGGCCGACGTTCCCCCAATATGGATTCTCTGGTCGATGACACGGCGGGACATCCGCAAAGTACATGCTCGATCGTTTCATCTTCTTGTTCACTTCCCCTGCAGATGGGTGTGTCACTTTGTCTCATGTTACCCCTGGACATTGCCAGATAGTTTCTCGCCGTCTCTTCGCTGGGATATCTCAAGAGATTTCTGGCCAGCTGACAGCTACTTGTTTCATTCCATAACGTCTTAAATTTTATGTGGGTGTTTTCCTTTATTAATTGGAGTTTCGCTGCAACTGGTAGCATCCCTCAAGGACCAGGCCCAAGGATACTCAGGCTGGCTGCCTTCTTGGCCAGTTTGTCAGCTTCTATATTGCCGTCGCATTGTGAGTGTCCTTTGACCCAGCACAGGCAGATGTTATTCATCTGACATGCTCTCACAAGTGCTTGGTGACATTCCCATGTTGATCCTTTAGTTATTTTATAATTTTTCAGGGCCAGTAGTGATTGTCTACTATCTGTGCAGATTCTTATTGTCTTGCCCATTATTTCTCTGCAAGCAATCTCTTGTGCGGCTATGGTTATACCAGCGAGTTCTGTTTGTACTACACTGGCATTATTATCCATAGTCCAGCTGCATCGGAGTCGCAGATTCCTGGAATATATACCACAGCCTGCTTCATCCTTTTTCTTTGATCCGTCCGTGAAGACATAGTTGACACCTTCAACGCCGGCCTCGTCTTCACCAGTAGTATGCATGGTGTAAGGTTTGTCACAGACAAGCCGAGGCGGAATACCATCTGCACATGCCTGTAAAAGGGGTATCTTTCTGACAGCCTCAGTCCACAGGGGGCTTCTGGTTTGGCCACAGCTTGCATTTGGTAGTATGCCAACAGATTTAAGGCGAGTCATGGTAGTCAGAGCCACTTCTTCTAGATGTAGGTCTAGCGGTGGAAGACACAGCATTATCTCCATTGCTCTCGTTGGTGTTGTTCGCATGGCTCCGGTTATGCTCAGACAGGCAACTCTTTGTACCTGGCCTAGCTTGAGTTTTGCTGTTATTTGTTGACTCTTGGGCCACCAGACAACAGCTCCATAGGCCAACATTGGTCTTATGATAGCAGTGTAAATCCACAGGACCACCCTGGGTTTCATTCCCCAGGTTTTCCCTACTGTCCTGCGACACTGCTCGTATGATATGTAGGCCTTATTTATTCTTCTTTCGAGGTGAAGATTCCAGTTTAATTTAGCATCGAAAGTTACCCCCAAGTATTTCACCTGTGGTGCAAAATTTAGTGCTGTGTTTAGGAGAACAGGTGCTCAGGAACAGGCATTGGCTCCTGTTTTCTTTTCCTTGTAAAGAGTATCATTTCCGTCTTCCTGGGGTTGAGGGATAGGGCATACTCCTCACACCAATTTTCGATTATTCTTAGGGCCATCTGCATTCTCTGACAGAGGCTCCTTCGAATTTTCCATTAAGCAGTATCGTTAAGTCATCTGCGTATGCAATTGTGTAGAATCCTTCCACGTTGAGGTGGTTTAGGAGGCTGTCAAGAACCAGATTCCATAGCAGTGGTGTTAAACACCTCCCTGCGGACAGCCTTTCGCAACCAGTCCTCTTATGACAGTGTCTCCTGCACTGATTTGTACTGCTCTTTTAGAGAGCATGTTGGATATCCAGCTGCTCACAGTATGAGGAACGTTCCTATGTGATAGGGCCGCTGTAATTTTAGGAAAGGTGGTCTTGTCAAACGCACCTTCTATATCTATGAAGACACCCAGGGTGGATTCCTTATGATCCAGGGATTTCTCAATCCTACGTGCTACCACATGGAGGGCAGTATCGGTGGATTTTCCTGGCATGTATGCATGTTGGTTGGGGTGCACGGGATTGTTAGTCAATGTTACATCCCTCAGATATCGCTCACATAGCTTCTCCATTGTCTTCAGTAGAAATGAAGTTATGCTAATAGGACGGTATGCTTTGGGGGTGGAATAGTCCATCCTCCCTGCTTTTGGTATGAACAATACTTTTACTTCTCTCCATGTCATTGGGATATAGAGGTGTGCTAAGCACATCCTAAACATCCCAACCAGGTGCGGCAGTAGTTTATCCAGGCCCCACTGAAGTAGTGCTGGATATATGCCGTCGATGCCCGGCGATTTGAATGGGGAGAAGCTCTGTATTGCCCATTTGATGCTGTCTTCACTTACAATTTGGTTGGCGGTTTGCCAGTCCGAATTTGTTGGTTGGGTGTCGACTTCAGTTGGCCATTCCCTTCGATCTGTTGTGACAGATTCAGGGAGGTGAGTTTGCATGAGCAGCTCTAGGCTTTCGCAAAGGTTGTTGGTCTTGGTACCATCGTCCCTTTTCAATATACCTAAATCATGGTTTTTGTCTTTGGTGAGGATTTTACATAGCCTGGCTGCCTGTGAGTAGTCTTCAATTTCCTCACAGTAGGCTCTCCACGCTTTTCTTTGTTTTTGTCTAACTAGTTTTTTAAACTCCCTCAGGTGGGTCTTGTATTGGTCCCAGTCTGATTGAAGTTTTCTGTCAAGTCCCGGCACCACCATTTAGTGGCTTCCCCAGGGGCTCTCAAGACTCTGAGCGGGCAGGATCTTTCAAAAGCTTTCCTTATGGCTGTTACCAGTTCCTCCATTTCCCTAGTCGGCGGTAAACCGTCCTGGTCTTGGGGGAGGTAAACTAATGCCACAACAACAGCTTTTGGTTTGCCGGCAATTATACATTCCACCTTCGCTGCCGTCAGGTCAGACGTTGAAAGGTGTTTTAGAGGCTGAATTTTGATGTGCCGAGGGGCATAAATAGCCGTCCTCGGGCTATCTGTTGTAGGTGAGCTAAAAATAACACCATTTAATCTTGTTAAGCCAGATATTCTGGTTTTAACTATCCAGGGTTCCTGAATTAGAGCCAATGTATCCTGCTCCACGTCGTGGGTAAATGGGTATATGTCCTAAAATGATAATTATGGGAAATGGATTTTAAAAGTTTTAATGCTCGCGTTTTAATACATATTTTTTTAAACAAACTATTTTCTATGGATGTACGGGCTATTTTGTCCTTAACAGATTGTATGTAGCAGTAATTAGAATATAATTATTATTATGAAAAAAAACTACTTATATCTCTTTACACGTGAAAAATTGAAAAAAAATGAAATATAATCCTTTTCGCCAATTAAAGAAAATGTACTTTCTTAGATTTGTTTATTAAATTTTAAAAATATCAAACCCCGGTTAGAATACATAACCTCATAATATAATTATTATTATTGCACAACCACATACATTAACTAAGACACGGTTTATGCCGTTATTTACCTTACTGACACTATTATTATTTAATATTAATCATATAAATACTTTATTAATACATAAATACATAACATAAATACATAAATACATAATACATAACTTTATTAATACATAAATTAAATTTAACACAACCTCACTGCATGGCGTGTTACCTGTAAGTGAAAATAAGTCGTGTTGTTTAGATGAATATACGATTCTGCAAGTGGTGAAGAGAGAGAGAGAGAGAGAGAGATAAGTATATTTGTACGACCTGCGACAGAGGAGCGGTATTGTGTTAACAGACAGAATCGTACATGGAAAATATTTTTAGGAAAAAGAAGGATAAGTATACTTGTATCAGTCAGATGAGTTGAGCCAAAATTGTATTAAAAGATATAAGTATAATTATACGCTTTTATTCAATCGAAAGTCAAACATATTTTTAGGGAAAAGGGGGATAAGTATACTTATTGCTCTTTTTACCGTTTATTTACCGTATGTTTAGAAACAATGAAAAGGGAACTAATTTAACATATACCCATTTTCACAAATAATTTTAACAAAATAAAATCTATAAGTATTTCGTCGTTGGCACGGTAATAGCTGCTATGTAAAAATTATAAAATTTTCACCATAAGCCTAAAACTTCATTATAATTAGAAAATTGCGATCACCTCAAAACTAATTAGTTATTAAATTATGATATATTTGAATAAATAAGTTAGTTGTTACTTGAGCATTCAACAATGTTCAATATTTATAATTATTTAATTTTTTCGATTGGTAGTGCACATGGCAGATAATGCTGTTGTTTTATTTTCAGTTAGCAGATATTACGTATATAAAAAATGCTTTGGTTACTAATTGTGTACTTTATTAATTATTATTATTACCTTAATTTTTTATGTACTTACCGAAATTTAGAAATTCAAGTGCAGTAATAAAGATAAATATGAAATAAAAAGTAATAAAAATATATATGAAATGTTTAAAACTGTTTATTTTCTAACACCAGGATCAACACAATGTTTTTTCTTATAAATGCAGCATAGAGTTGTTACAGAGAAAATAGAAATACCTACAATAAAAGATATACTAAAGCTAGTTAAATATGGGGCCTAGTGTGGCAGTCCATCATAAAAAGGGTGATAATCTCTGTCCATTACGGCTTTTAATTCTTGCAGGTGCTGATATTTTTGTTTTTTAATTTTTAGCGGTCGTGTATATAGAGGCTTTGGAATGCTATGTAGGTTCTCTTTTCTACCTTTATGGCTAGTACGCCCTTCAGTAAAATCTGTCCATTCATCTGTATGACGGATCTTATACTGCATCTTTCCTGACGGCAAATATAGTATACCCCGAAGATCAGTAACTTTATTTATTCGATTTGGCCTAAAACTTCATTCAATATGTACTTATAGTTAACTGACCCCATATAAGATACCGCGCAGTTGCCACATGTAATTCTTCTACTACTTATGTACGTCTACTTTAAATATGACAATCACGTAAACATATATTTTTATAGTTAAAAGCGGCAACGCCGATCCACGACCTCTCCAATAACGATTATTGAAGCGGTATATCTCTTTTTAACTTATTGGAATGACGCGCCGTCTGCGTTAGTTTGACAGTCCCTATGGACTCTCGGAACGTTCGGATCTCTTACAGTGGCGGGTTTGCGGGTATTGCTAATATATTATTTATATACCTACCTATGTAGGTATACATCGAAATGACGCGCCGTCTGTGTTTAGTGAACGGAGTAGCAAATGTCCCCTCTCTTACATAGGATCCATGGGTTATACGCACGTAAATTGTAACGGTCATTCGCGATAGTGTAGTGCCTTGGTTAAGATATTCGCGTGTATATATATATATATATATATATATATATATATATATATATATATATATATATATATATATATATATATATATATATATATATATATATATATATATATATATATATATATATATATGTATATATATATATATATGTATATATATATATATCTATATATCTATATATATATATATATATATATATATATATATATATATATATATATATATATATATATATATATATATATATATATATATATATATATATATATATATACATATATACATATATATATATATATATATATATATATATATATATATATATATATATATATATATATATATATATATATATATATATATATATATATATATATATATATATATATATATATATAATAATATATATATATAATAATATCGGCGAAGGACGGAAAATATTACAAAACGTAGGCAGTACCGATCGGTAGGTGAGAAAAGAATAATTTTACGAGTAGTTTACTGCATACAGAGAGATCACCCTCATCGCGACAAGGATGAATTGGTGGATATGTGTTCGGATTATACAGAAGCATCAAAGGCAAGCATATACACACTTTTAAGAGAAGAAAAAAAGGTACATGGAAGTGTACAGCCACCGAAACCAAAAAGCGGTCGAAATAAGATTGTAGTGGACGATGATGCAAAAAATGCGATACGTAGAACGTAGGGTTGGTACGGAAAGAACTGAACCGGTTCTTGAGAACGCGTATTGACTAACCGTTCAGTGAACCGGTTCTCGAATACGAACTATACCTGTTACCTGTTATTGCAATTCTAATGTTCAGAACCAGAACTTCAGACCAGACAGTTCAGACGCAGTTGACTGTTCAGACGTTCAGCACGGTTCGGACTAGTTCCAGTAATTTCATGTACTTCTTACTTCTTGTATTAAGTTTTGCGATGCGAGTTGAATATATTTTACATAAAATAAAAATTAAACATATAAACTAACTAGTATGTTAACTATAGGGTGTCTGCCAAGTATATGTCTTGAGATTTGTTATCGATTACTTATACGAGAGGACCTGTTTACATAAATTACATTTAGCTAATTGCTTATTTGGGTCCGCAATCGTAAAAAAAATCCACACGGCGCTAGTTCTTTTATTCATTATGATTAATTTACCGCCGATTCGTATTTTCAATAAAAAAAGTCCGTTATATACATGATACATGCGTAGTTGCCACAGTAGAATGAACAACTGAACTGGAACTTTGTAGTCGTTGTTTCGACATCGACACGTTAGTATCGTGGTCTGAACGTTCTGAGCGGTAACAGGTATTGAGAAAGGTTCTGAAAAAAGAACGGAACCGGTCTCACCGGTTCATCAATTTCACCTGTTCAGTACCATCTCTAGTAGAACGGTCCACGGTTTCTTTAGAAATAACGAATTGCCCACTTTAGATAAGGTGCTGCAAGGTATAAGTGAAAATGATATTATACCTAAAATGTGCCGTAGTCTGGCAAAAATTTTGAAAGACATGAATTTTAAGTATGGAAAAGTAGACAGAAAAAGTATTCTCATAGAAAGATATGAAATAGTTGCTTGGCGGATGGATTATCTTCGAAAAATAAAAAAGTTTCGAAACGAGGAGCGGAAAATTTTTTACACTGACGAAACGTGGGTCAACGAAGGACATACTATGAAGAGAGTCTGGCAGGATGGAAAAGTGAAAAATGCACGGCAAGCTGCGATTGAAGGCTGGACAACTGGTTTAAAAATGCCGTCTGGAAAAGGTCGCCGTTTAATCATAACGCATATTGGAAGTGATAGTGGATTTTTGCGTAATGGAGAACTGATATTTCAATCTAAGAAGACCGGAGACTACCACGAGGAAATGAATTCCGAAGTATATGAGAAATGGTTTGCCGGCGTACAGGTTTTGCCGGCCGGCGTTTTTGGATACAGGTGATTTATTTTATTTCTCTTTTCGTTTTTATTTTTTGTTGAGAATTTTTTGCTTTATTTTGGAATATGAGTATATTTATTTTATTGTTTTTATTTTTTGTTGAGAATGTTTTGAAATATATATTTATTTTATTGTTTCATTTTTTGTTAAAAATTTTTTGCTCTATTTTGGAATAGGTATATATTTATTTCATTTTTCCGTTTTAAAGTTTATTTTTCACGGCAACTTAGCTGTTTTGTACATATTATTTTTGTTTCTTGTGGGAAATATGGCTACTGGCGAACCACCCACTGAAAAATGGTAACCCGCTGAAAGCAATACTTCATGAGTTGTGTGGAAACTTGCAATCAATATCAGCTGTAGTGTTGAAAATCTACATATAAAAACCTACTAATTTAACCCACTGTAAGTAGTTTAACCCCTTGTAAGTAGGTACCTATTGTTCATTGACTTTATTTTTATGTAGGTACTTACCATCCTAGATCACCTTCTACGTTCACCCCCCTAAGAAAAAAAAATGTCTACGCCAATGAAAAACATTGTGTAGGTCAGGGTTGCCGGTCGTTGAACTATACATACATATTGTACGCCGTTATAATACTTGCCATACTGCCCTCGACGTTTTCATAATCGAGGAAAAATGTAAAGTCAATATTGTGGACGTTATAAGGGTGCTGAAGTCTAGCTTGCCTCATTCTGACAATGTAGTCACTGGGGGCAAACATTGGTGGCTTAAAATGTGCCTCTAATGAGGAATGGACTGAATCCGCCTCCATCATAGTATGACCACTTTCCAATATCAACTGTTCTATTATAATTTGCAACTGCTGAGCGAGATTTAACAAGGCACTAGACAATACTTTGTTACGTTTCTGATAACCACAGCCATCAGAAATTAGTACTACATGTTTATAATTTTTTTCTTGAGTAGTTGCTCTGATATAATCTACAATACAACTTGTAAACTCATTTGAAGTCACACCGCCGTTACTCTCATGCCAAACGTATAAATCCACATTTCCGTCATTAAGAGCATAAAGAGTGAAATTGTGGATTTGCAACTTTTGTTTGTAGTAGATTGATGAGGCCTCTAGTTTAGGGGCCAATAAAACACTCTGCAAATCCATAGTAACCGCCAGTTTTTCCTCACCTGCCGATTCCTTTGCTTCAATTTTCGCTTTAGCAGCTTCCTTTTTTTTTCAACGTGTTCAGAATATAACTGTTCTGAAACATTTCTGTTTCATTACCAGATTTCCATCCGCAACAGGTATCACACTGGTCTTTTCTAGGCTTATGTATTGCAATGTTTCCTTCTCCTAAAATTTTTCTAAATAATGTACGTGAAATATTCCCCAAATTCTGATCTTCGCAATATCTTTTATAAACATGGTACATGTGCAATGTTGATCTAAACACAGATTCCACATAGACTTTTTTCTAGGAACTGCTACAGTAGTGACTGGGAACTTTGGGTAACTGCTCCAGCCATTCTCGTGCACCATCTTTATTTTTCATATTATTCCTACATTTATCTGTACGGAATCGATCTGTTACCACGTCATTTTCTTTTTCACTTAAGTTAGTGTTATCGGTCAATGCATTTTTACACCAACGTAAGAAGGTATCCTTGCCAAGATCCAGTGTATTTAGGAGCATTGTTTTACATACAAGGACCCGTTCTCCATTTTCTAAAGGAATCTAACAATCATGACTTTCTTTCTTTTCTGCTAATACTTCAGCAGTAGTTTTTCTTCTTCGTTGAGGTTTTCTTGAAGTAACCAGTCCTTTGATATAAGCCATTCTAGCATCCCAATGGGGTATTTTCGCTCGATCGAAACAAAAATGGGCAATTGCATATTCAACAAGTACATTTTTTCCCATAATTTTTGAGATAAGAAATAATGCGCAATATTCAGAAATACGTGTTTAATTGCAGCTTGAATTTCTATGACGTCATTAAGCGAAAATAGACAAATTACTCGATATATATGTTATATATGTATATATAAATACTAATATCAACAGCAATGGCCGACAGGAAGCACTGAGGCGTCGCTGCCGTCAATTTATAGACAGAATACCCTAAAAATCACTACATTTGCGCACTATTTATACTTGCGCTTAGTGACGTCACATGATTTTATTTATTTATTTTACAGCTTGTGTTAGAGCTAAACAAAAAAATAAAAAATACGGGTATCTTCTTTTTCCATTAACTTTCTGCGCCCATTGTTAAAAAAAACTGCGAAAATACCCCATTAGGCAAATCACAGAAGAATTTAAATAACCTTTCACGGTTTTGTTCTGTCACAGAAGAACACATAACACATGTTCTACTGGTTACTTCATTAGCCTCTTTGTGATGGCATCTGCTTTTTACTATCCTTTTTTTCCGAATCTGGTTTTGTTTCACTTTACCAGTAGATGATCGTGTATATCCGGTGTATTGTTTTCTCGAGGCCTCTTCAACTTTGATATTTCCCTAAAATTTTTCAGTCTTTTTTTGTTTTCATTTAATTCGATTTCTGAATCGTCTGGGTCCCAGGACATGCTGGTGTACCGGGAAACGAGAAGGCCGATCAACTAGCCAAATTAGGCACTTTAGAGACACCTACTGGGAACCTACTTTTTCTCCATTCATGGATAATAAAAACAAAAATAATGCCAACAAACCTGGGGTAGAGCGGCAACGCTCAACCCAGCCACCACCTGCGGCGGAGCAACATAGCTCCCCGCAGCTAAATCAGCCTGCGGCTGGGACGCAAGTCCCACCGCATGCAAACCCACTAAAAAGAAGAGTCAGTGGCGCTGAAGCCAGAAAGAGGAGGAGAGCACGTCACGAGGCGGGAAGTGCTACTACAGCACACCCCTTCGGCCATGCACCACCCCCGGCAAGGCCACAAAAACAGGCGAAGCACCCAAAAGGTGTGCCACCCTCCACAAGGGATTCACTTCCCCCAAGGAGGGCTGAGCACCCCAAAGGTGCAGAGCCAAAGAAGAAGGTTGAGAACCAAAGTGTGCCACCTTCGAAGAAAAGGAACCGGTCGGGAACCTCCTCGGAACATACCCCAAGAGGGTTCAAGAAGACGAGGCAGGGTCCTAGTCCAAAGACTGCCCCCTTGACCGGTTACAAGGACGCCGCCCTGAGTCATCTCAGGGTGGCAATAATAGACAAAGATAACCCCTATGGGAAAATTCCTAAGGATAAGGAGGTCCTTGTCAAAAATGCACTGAAGGGAGAATTGGATAGGGTAATCTTCTCCACCCCCAACAGCAACTCATCTACGCCACCAGCATTTCGCTTGTGGACATATTCTGGTGAGATCATCAGAATCGTCTGCGAGGACGATCAAACGCTGGGATGGCTTAAAGAAGCCGTGGCTAGTCTAAAGCCTTGGGAGAACGCTGCGCTGACCGTCGTGCGTACTGACCAACTGCCAAGGCTGACAAAGGCTACACTCTGGATCCCCGTGGAAGCAGAATGCGACCATGAGGAAAAGGAGGTCGTAGTCAGTCGCCTAGCAGGGCAGAACCCGATGGTTAGCGTGCGTCGGTGGTGTCTCTTCCACCACCAGGCCAAAGACAATCCGCGAGGAGAACTACTCGTCTTTGGAATAGGAGACGAGGACATCAAAACCCTCAAGGCGAGGTCGATGAGGGTACATTACCTCTTCCAGTCACTTGCCCTCAAGGTGAAGCCGGAACAACCGGGGAAAGATGAAACACCTTCAACCGAGCAACCCCGGCAGGAGCAGAGGATGGAGACGGAGGCTGGAGAGGCTGAGCTGATTACAGCCACCTCCTCAACTCCATCACCATCCTCAATGGAACGGCCCGAACAGGACCAGAGGATGGAAACGGAGGCTGGAGAGGCTGAGCTGATTAGAGCCACCTCCTCAACTCCACTACCATCCTCTAAGGAGGACGTCTCCCCTCAATCTGAGAGGGAAACGACTACCCCACTCTAGGGACACCACCCATACCCCCCCTTGGACACCTCAATGGCGGGTACAAATAAGGTAAGAATAGTCCAATGCAACCTGCAACACTGCAAGGCGGCAACGGCAGTCCTATGCCGCCGCCTTGACGTGGAGCAGGATACATTGGCGCTAATTCAGGAACCCTGGATAGTTAAAACCAGAATATCTGGCTTAACAAGATTAAATGGTGTTATTTTTAGCTCACCTACAAAAGATAGGCCGAGGACTGCTATTTATGCCCCTCGGCACTTAAAAATTCAGCCTCTACAACACCTTTCAACGTCTGACCTGACGGCAGCGAAGGTGGAATGTAAAATTGCCGGCAAACCAAAAGCTGTTGTTGTGGCATCAGTTTACCTCCCCCAAGACCAGGGCGGTTTACCACCGACTAGGGAAATGGAGGAACTGGTGACATACTGCCACTCCCAAAACTGGGAATTGATCATGGGCTGTGACGCCAACGCACACCATGTGACCTGGGGCAGTACAGACAACAATGCAAGAGGTAAGTCACTTTATGACTATATTAACGGTAGTAATCTTAGTATAATTAACAGAGGTTGCGAACCGACATTTGTAAACTCTAGAAGTCAAACTATAATAGATATAACACTGGCTACATTGAACATATCCAAATCAATCCAAAACCGGCATGTGCCTGACATTGTCACAATGGCAGACCACCGGTGGATTAACTTTGAAATTAATCTTGTTAAAGCACAAAAGAAACCATTTCGGGATCCCCGAGGAACCAACAGAGATAAATATCGATGTCAACTCGGGAAGAACCTGGAAAAGCTCGACGTGCTCAATGATAGTGGCAGAATAGAGGAATATACAGACACTCTAATAACAGCCATAAGGAAAGCTTTTGAAAGATCCTGCCCGCTCAGAGTCTCGAGAGCCCCTGGGGAAGCCACTAAATGGTGGTGCCGGGACTTGACGGACTTGAAACAGAGGACAAGGACATCTTTCAATAAAGCAAAACGGACAAAACTTGAATCAGACTGGGACCAATACAAGACCCACCTGAGGGAGTTTAAAAAACTAGTTAGACAAAAACAAAGAAAAGCGTTGAGAGCCTACTGTGAGGAAATTGAAGACTACACGCAGGCAGCCAGGCTATGTAAAATCCTCACCAAAGACAACTCACTTCCCTGAATCTGTCATAACAGATAGTAGGGAATGGCCAAATGAAGTCGACACCCAACCAACAAATTCGGACTGGCAAACCGCCAACCAAATTGTAAGTGAAGACAGAATCAAATGGGCAATACAGAGCTTCTCCCCATTCAAATCGCCGGGCATCGACAGCATATATCCAGCACTACTTCAGTGGGGCCTGGATAAACTACTGCCGCACCTGGGTGGGATGTTTAGGATGTGCTTAGCACACCTCTATATCCCAATGACATGGAGAGAAGTAAAAGTATTGTTCATACCAAAAGCAGGGAGGATGGACTATTCCACCCCCAAAGCATACCGTCCTATTAGTATAACTTAATTTCTACTGAAGACAATGGAGAAGCTATGTGAGCGATATCTGAGGGATGTAACATTGACTAACGATCCGGTGCACCCCAACCAACATGCATACACGCCAGGAAAATCAACCGATACTGCCCTCCATGTGGTAGCAAGTCGGATTGAGAAATCCCTGGATCATAAGGATTCCACCCTGGGTGTCTTCATAGATATAGAGGGTGCGTTTGACAAGACCACCTTTCCTAAAATCACAGCGGCCCTAACACATAAGAACGTTCCTAACACTGTGAGCAGCTGGATATCCAACATGCTCTCTAAAAGAGCAGTACAAATCAGTGCAGGAGACACTGTCATAAGAGGACTGGTTGCGAAAGGCTGTCCGCAGGGAGGTGTTTTATCACCACTGCTATGGAATCTGGTTCTTGACAGCCTCCTAAACCACCTCAACGTGGAAGGATTCTACACAATTGCATACGCAGATGACTTAACGATACTGTTTAATGGAAAATTCGAAGGAGCTCTCTGTCAAAGAATGCAGATGGCCCTAAGAATAATCGAAAATTGGTGTGAGGAGTATGCCCTATCCGTCAACCCCAGGAAGACGGAAATGGTACTCTTTGCAAGGAAAAGAAAACTGGAGCCAATGAGAGCACCTGTTCTCCTAAACACAGCACTAAATTTTGCATCACAGGTGAAATACTTGGGGGTAACTTTCGATGCTAAATTAAACTGGAATCTTCACCTCGAAAGAAGAATAAATAAGGCCTACATATCATACGAGCAGTGTCGCAGGACAGTAGGGAAAACCTGGGGAATGAAACCCAGGGTGGTCCTGTGGATTTACACTGCTATCATAAGACCAATGTTGGCCTATGGAGCTGTTGTCTGGTGGCCCAAGAGTCAACAAATAACAGCAAAACTCAAGCTAGGCCAGGTACAAAGAGTTGCCTGTCTGAGCATAACCGGAGCCATGCGATCAACACCAACGAGAGCAATGGAGATAATGCTGTGTCTTCCACCACTAGACCTACATCTAGAAGAAGTGGCTCTGACTACCATGACTCGCCTTAAATCTGTTGGCATACTACCAAATGCAAGCTGTGGCCAAACCAGAAGCCGCCTGTGGACTGAGGCTGTCAGAAAGATACCCCTTTTACAGGCATGTGCAGATGGTATTCCCCCTCGGCTTGTCTTTGATAAACCTTACACCATACATACTACTGGTGAAGACGAGGCCGGCGTTGAAGGTGTAAACTATGTCTTCACGGACGGATCAAAGAAAAAGGATGGAGCAGGCTGTGGTATATATTCCAGGAATCTGCGACTCCGATGCAGCTGGACTATGGATAAAAATGCCAGTGTAGTACAAACAGAACTCGCTGGTATAACCATAGCCGCACAAGAGATTGCTCGCAGAGAAATAACGGGCAAGACAATAAGAATCTGCACAGATAGTAGACAATCACTACTGGCCCTGAAAAATTATAAAATAACTAAAGGATCAACATGGGAATGTCACCAAGCACTTGTGAGAGCATGTCAGATGAAAAACATCTGCCTGTGCTGGGTCAAAGGACACTCACAATGCAACGGCAATATTGAAGCTCACAAACTGGCCAAGAAGGCAGCCAACCTGAGTATCCTTGGGCCTGGTCCTTCAAGTACGCTACCAGTTGCAGCGAAACTTCAATTAATAAAGGAAAACACCCACATAAAATTTAAGACGTTATGGGATGAAACAAGTAGCTGTCAGCTGGCCAGAAATCTCTTGAGATATCCCAGCGAAGAGACGGCGAGGAACTATCTGGCAATGTCCA
>CAXKVY010009507.1:0-29467 GCA_964058915.1 Tetropium fuscum
CTCAAGTATATTAACCGGAGTGGTATACACTATTTCCTTAATGAATCCCCACACAAAAAAGTCAAGTGGTGCTAAATCGGGGGATCTGGGAGGCCACGCCACTGGACCTCCACGACCTATCCACCTCCCTGGATAGTTATTGTTTAGCCAATTTCTTACATTTCTGCCATAATGGGCCGGGCACCCATCAAGTTGAAACCAAGACTGTCTTCTTAAATTCAAAGGAATGACTTCCCATATATTACCATGGTGTTCTTCTAATTGTAGGAAATTTTCTGAATTTACACGTTGTGGCAAGAAATAAGGTCCAAACACGTGGTTGCCGTAAATTCCAATCCAGACATTTGTACTAAATTCATGTTGAAAACTTCTTGGTCGAATGGCATGTGGGTTTTCATGTGCCCATACATGCAGATTGTGAAAATTTACTATACCACGACGAGTAAAACAAGATTCAGCAGTCCACAGTATATTTGATAAGAAATCCCTATTATTTTGAATGGAGTTAAGAACCCACCTACAATAAGTAAGTCTTCGTTCAGCGTCACCTGGACATAAACCTTGAACAGGTTGAAAATGATATGGGCGTCTGTGATCCCGTTTTAAAACCCGGGAAATTTTACTTTGGGAAATACCAAGAGCAATAGCAGCACGTCGAGTACTTGTCGTTGGGTTCCTATTAAATTCCCGTAATATACGGTCTCTATCTCGTCCACGGTTGTTCTGTCGGCCCCCGGGTACATTTTTCAAACCCTGGTTAACAAATCGACGGTGGATACTCACAAAAACGGAATGATGAGGTCTATTTTCTCACGTCTATTTTGAAATCTTCTTCGATACTCCCTAGCTGCGTATCTTGAATTCCCATTTGCGAACCCATAAATAAAATGAATGTCGGCTTGTTCGCTATTTGTAAATGTAAACGGCATGTTACACTAATTAAAATCTGGCAAATCACATAAAATAACTTTTTAATCTTAAAAATAATAATTAATAACAGTGAAAATATTCAAGATGAAGCAAAATTGTTTGTAGATAAACTTGTAATACGTCAAACTGTCGTTTCAAAATATGACATAATGCTTACTTGTTTTCCAAGGAGTATAATATTTTGTTGCAATTATTACGTACAGTTACAAATACGCTAGTTTTAAATGGAAATTATATAGCAAACAACAACAAAAATTGAAACAGAAATTGGTACATGCACAAGTTTAATAAAACTTAAAGGAAATTTTTAAGACTTTTGGCAACTGCACAATAATCTATTGTATTGTAAGTACATTTGTAATGTAACAGATTTCAACATATAAATGTATTGTATTTGAGTAAGGCTTGATATAACAAATATTTATTTTGACTACATTGGAAAAAGATAAAGAATAAGAGATTTCGGCTTTTTAGAATCCTTAACACACCATATTTAGGTAGGTTTCGTTGAAAGAATTAAATATTTAGCCGATAATTATTATTGCTAATAAATAAATTACTTAATTTAGTACCACATCAAACACGAAAAATCAAAATAACTAGGAACCGCACAGGAATTTCGAAACAGAAGAAGGGACATTATTTTTGTTAAACTGTATGTAGATAATGAAAATAACAGTTTTTTTTAAATAGTCTTTGGCGTAGATGTTCTGTTTACGAAAGGGGTGGAGCACCCCTTCCACCCCGCCACTGTGCAAGTTTTTGAACATTCTTACCGCTTGTTTTATGCGCCTTAATTAATAGGCATTATCCCCCAAACATGAAAAAATCTAAGCGTTCGTTTATAAGTCATAAAGAAAATTCGAGAAAAAAAATATAATAACGACATTACACTGTCAGAGAAACAACGGCCAATATCTCTAAAACTGTCGTAGTTAGAGCAAAATTACAAGAGATCAAAATTGTTACTAAGGGGCCGTTATTTTAGAAATATGTATCAGATAATGTCAGTGGCGTACGAAAAAAAAGTTCCATTATGAAGAATATCCGAAGTACCCGAAAAAAGTAACATCCACTATAGTATTTTCGACAGGAACAATACAACATGTTGATCCTATGCAGGTTAAGATATGTGTAAAATACTTAGTGAATATATCATTCCGTTCAGAAAATATTACACATTAATGTAAAAAAAAATGAAACTTTAACACCTTGTATCTTCCTCAGGAAGCTAGATCGGCCATATATTTATAGACACTTTTCTTTTTAAAAACGTGCGTTCTATCCCCTGTTAAAGTTTGTCTACCAAAAACTGACTCACCCTGTATATATATATATATATATATATATATATATATATATATATATATATATATATATATATATATATATATATATATATATATATATATATATATATATATATATATATATATATATATATATATATATATATATATATATATATATATATATATATATATATATATATATATATATATATATATATATATATATATATATATATATATATATATATATATATATATATATATAAAACAAATCGTACATCATTCTGAAGATCCTCAAGAACAAGATCCTGGGGAACAAGTGGTTCGTTTCCGCATATATGTATAGAAGTCAGACTATTATTTTAAGACATTAATTTAAGAAAAATGTAATTATTGAAAAATTAAATAAAAAATATTTTCGATAAATGATTAGACACAATAATTTCCTGATAACTTAAATTCACTCGTTTAGATTATTTCTCTTTGGATTGTTGCGGTACAGTTGCATAAACCTTGTTCAATAAAACTAATTTAAGTACCTAGATGTTTGGAGAATTACGTGTCTAAATAATGCACAAAATGTAAATTATAAATGGACAATTAATCCGCCGACTAAACACCGAATACTGGGATTCAACATGAAAACAATGATGAGAATTATAAATAGACACGCCAAATATTTGCATAAATTCAACCCACCATGCACAATTCTATACGTAAATATTGTGATTCATGTTTACATGTATTTTAATTGGACTTATCAACAAATTTTCGGATTTATTTCAGTGACAGTTGAGTGCCAGTTGTGTGAAATATATATATATATATATATATATATATATATATATATATATATATATATATATATATATATATATATATATATATATATATATATATATATATATATATATATATATATATTGTTTTCATAATTGTCTATATAGAATAGAAAATAAATAAATAAATAACACAATTTACTTGTTCTATTGCTGTATTTCAGATGGGTATTTATTTTTGAAATAAATTGTCAAACAGACGAGGGTAAGATATTTTTGAGCATGTAAAATTGAGGCTTTTATTTTGTATTAAACGTCATTCTCCAGTCGGATGGCACAAACGTAAAGATTAATTTTCCGCCTCTATATTATTTTCATGGGTCATTTAGCATATTTTCACGGCAATTTATACAAGAACCCTTTTTATGGCTTACAGAAACTTGAAAACGGAAATAGAAAAGTCTGTTATTATCCTGTGCAAAGACCAAAAGTATTATTTATCAAATCAAGTTAAATAATAATACTGTAAATGACATAAAAGTTATGTGTGATATAAACTGTTGATTATATAATTTAATAGCTTTATTTCATTTTCCCCTTTCAAGGGATTTTTCTTCCACGAATTCTAGTTGTGAAGTTTTAAACACAAATGCAATATGCTTTCGCATATATTTGAAAAAAAATATTTTTTTTCAAATGCTTCTATTTAGTGCAACCATTTCGCTGTGTGTTTAATATATTAGTACGAAGAATTTTTGATATGAAATTGAATTTAAATAACATTTGCAAATAGCAAGAACAATAGCCTAAATTGTATCTTAGTGGCACACCGGATGTTGGTGAAAATAGGCGAGAGCTGATATTTGCAGATATTTGCCTTCGCTATCAATTATCCGCCTACGATCCATTAATATTTTACGTAGAATTTCGGTGGGAAATTCAGGTTGATTTTGGTCATCCATGGATTGAGAAATGTATTAGGACAAACAGGACACCTATTATTTGATATGCAAGATCTTTTTCCTATGAAGTCATGAAGATGTTTATAAATAAGAAAGACAGTAGGTATTAAAATAATAATCAAAATCAGAAACAATATATTGTGCGGAATCAAAAATTCTCTTATTATTTACCAAATATCAAAATGTACTGACTCTTGATATTGTTATGGGATCGTCAGTAGCGATTGTGCACGATTTACTGAAAATTCCCCAGATCTAGGGAAATATTAACCATCTGGCAACACCGCTTCGACGATGTGGTAACACCGCATCTAGAGATATTAGGGTCTTTTTTCTTCGTACAAATATGTAAATCAACTATTAGATGCCATAGGATTGCATAAATCACGAATTAGAGAAACTGTGATTAATCATTAATCACTGTTATAATTCACTGCGATACAAATATTGATACTATATATATCTTCAGTTAGGAAATATTAGGAAATACTTCATCACATATCAGTTAGGAAATACTTTTAATATTGCGCTATATCAGTTTTATAATATATTATTCTATAATATATTCAATTTCCATTATCATATCTGAATTTAATTGTTGCCTATTAATCTGGACCGAAAAAGGGAGGTAAAAAATCTGTGTGTCGATAATAAAATAACAAATGTATATCTGACAGAGTTATGGAACCCTTATGGGGAATTTTGAATAGGTACATTCGAGAATTATCATACCAATCACGTCAATTCCCTCATGGGGGTGGCAAAAAATCATGTCGTCTATTTTTCATTCAGACCTTTCACTAGATCTTATCTTCGCATATTTATTTAACCTCGGTCGCATCGATCCCTCAATCCGTATATAGCATTTCCTATATATCCGTAGTATTTTTATCTGTTTCTATCGTTTCTGCTATTTTTTTATTTAATTTTAGGAGCCTACGACACTTAATAATATATGATGTTACATTGTGGGAAGCTGCAATAATAATTTTTTTATTACAATGATTAATCTTATATACCCGTTGGGTGTTAAGATATTTACATTTTTGCCTATCATTAATGTAGATAGGCAGTGACATTCCCGAGTCAGACAACAAATACCCTTAACTCGATGGGCCAAGTCAATATAGAATATAGACATTCAAATAAAAGAATTTCATGATATAACGATGCTATAAGTTCTGCCATAGGTAAATGAAGCTAGGCGCGTCATTCCTAATCACCCTGTCGATAATGAAAATGCCTGATACTGACTTATCTTAATGAGCCTATGTAACAGTAGTTCGAAGACAATAAGCGAGGCCTCGGCCTCCAATCTTTATTATTTACACAAAAACTTCAACTTATCTGTTAAAATTCACCTTTATAGTACAATTTGTATTATTCGTATATTAATTCCCGATGTGTAAGGAACATTTCCATCAGAAATAATACTATTTATTTCTGTGTTCTGAGTTTGATGCAATTCTTGTACAAAAGTTTCCCCTCCTTGAATCATTTTTGCAATTTTCGTTTTTCATTCAAGTGCATCTTCAACATATTTTTCTACTACTGCAGAACTTTTCAAGCGCCATGCCGTTTTAAAACGGATGAGTCTACACCTGATTTTGCAAGAAAAGTCACAGAGGTTCGTCTAAAACAATGGCCCGTATATTTTTCAGGATTTTCAAGTTTCAAATACTTTTTTATTTATTTTCTTGTGAATTACCTACAGTATGAATCCCTCACTCTTTGTTGAATGCAATTACCATTTTGGTACCCAAGAAATAAAAATCTTTTAAATGTTTAGGTTGCAGGGCAAGATATTTCCGATATATTTCCAAAACATTAATTCCTTGTATTTCATTTATAACAGTAAAAACACATTTGACATTAGTTTTAATTTGCGGGATCGTAATAATCAGTTGTGTTCCTATATCTTTAATGTCCAGAGTTATAGAATATAGTTCTTCCTTCCGACAACCTCCAGCAATACCAATAATAGCAGTAACTTTAACCAATAAATAGTCTCCATCAGATGCTTATTGATAAATATGTTTATTTCTTCTCTTGTCAGTACCGTTGACTTAGTAGGTTGATGACCAACACTAATTTTTTTAAAAAATGGGATAATTTTTGGAAATTTGAAGTTCTCACGTTCTCTCTAACAATTAACATTGCTTTTAACATAGAATATTTTGCCCTCAAGGAATTACCATTCATTCTCTTTGACTACAAAATAAAAATAAACTGATAAATATATCTGTTAAAATAGTATTTAAAATATCCTTGAGGTCATACTTGCTTCATCTAGAGAATGAGCCAAGATAACATCTTCTTGTATGTTTGTTATTTCATGAACCTGTTTCCACTGACAAAATAATTAACATTTCTTATTATATCGTTTTGATGATTTTAAAGAGATTAATTTTTGAGTTGCCTTATTTAAAATATCCGAAACCGCCACAATTTCTAACAAACAAAATACTATTGACTAAGTGACAAGTAAACAACAAATAACTATGGAAAAAAATTGATCAAATGCATTTAAGTAATCTGATCTAAAATTGTCAATAATTTTTTTTGTTTAATAAACATAAGTACATATTTATTTTTTGTAAAGGATTTAAAGACAGGATGAAGTAAAATATCGTCTGATATACGTCCCGTAGAACACCTACCGGACGTAGGAACGTAGGGACTTCTTACAAAAGAAGCTTGATCGTGCTTAATCGTGATCATTATATAATTGTATATAATTTTTTTTGAGCAGATCAAAATGACCACCTTTGTACCGTGCGTGATACAAAAATAAACAATCCTTTCCTGTAAAATTTTTCATAATAATTTGCCATTTTTCGTAAATTCCAATGTGCCTGATATATTATTCACTATACTGAAAAGTGCTACCTCCATGCGGTGAGCTATGCTACAATATATTTCAGAAATATGCAATCAAGAATATCGCTCAACAGATGTTTTCAACTGTTTTTCAAAATCCATTATTATTCTCGTTATGATCCAGCTTTGATCAGCTGATGTAAAGCACCCTTAAAAAATATTTCGAAATATTCTTCCCATGTCTTCATTATATCTTCCCTTTCATCTAAGATTCCATTTAATGCTTTTATGTATTTATTTCCGCAAATAATTATAAATAATCAAATACAAAATTTACGTAAATATCCTTTCGCACTCAAAATAATAAGCCTAAGCGTTTCAAAACGGCAGCAGCACAAAGTAATTAAGTATTATAATTTTTTTCTAGCAATTCGTGCCAACAGGGAATATGACAATAACGGCTTAATGCTGCGTGTCGAGCGAACTAAATTCGCATGTTCCGAGGATTAATAAGGCGATTGTTAATTCGATCGCATAAACCGTAAAGTTTATTCGCTTGTCCTCTGAAAGCAGTTGTATAATACCATTGAAGCTATAAAAGTTGCCCCAAGGGATTTCGTGTATCCAGAGAGTGACCCGTATAAATGTCTCGACCTTTCTTACACAGAAATTGGATGTTTATTGGAATCAACTACATTTAACGGTTATCGAATATCGACCGCACATATCAGTAAATTTATGGGGTCATAAATCCTGTAATTGACATACTTCTTTGCTGCATTCTGAAGTTCCATTGTTTGATTTTGAATACTGCTTGCCTAAAGGATTCTGGCAAATATAGTCAGTATAAGAAGAATATATGAGAAGTATTAGAAAAAGAGTAAAATATATCCTAAATTTTATATTTGAAAATCAACTTCTACAAATAGTACAGTAATTATAAAAAATTCCATCGCAATAAATGTTATCTGAGACATTTCTTCAGGGGTGAGGGGTTGCATATCATAAAACTACGAAAATCAGTTCTGGGGCTGGTGCGCAATCCCCAGCAAAAAAACACTCCTTCGGTGAGAAAGCCCTTATTTCGCTAATAACTCGTTAACCGTTGAGTATATCAAAAAATTGCTCATTATAAAAAAGAAAGCTTTACAAATTTCCTAAAAAAAGTTCTCCATTATTTACCAAAATCTTATTTTATGAAAAATAATATGTAAAAAAACTTCGTCTTTGGATTTTCTTTGGCCTCGGATATTAGAAATCATATGCTACTAATTATGACAGGGAATAATAATAGGCAACTGATACAAATAGAAAGAATACTATTACAGACAGCAAAGTTACGTTATTAAAAATTTCGGCGGATAAAATTATATACTCAATTTTCATAAAGTTAAAAACTCGATTGTCCGTATTGGCTACCTGACTATCTACCTGAATATCTACCTCCTACATAGTCAGATAAACCCACACCGACAATTAACCTGAATCAACAAAACCAAATCATACAGAAACGTAACCCTGGAGGGAAAATTAAAACACAAACCTAATTGGAAATTGTGAATATTTTTTGTCTCCATTCAGTCCCACTTACGGCCCACTATGATGGTAACACATTGTTAACTTTACAAGTTGTTATTTTCTGTTGTTACTTAAACATAGCTGTAACAATATTAGGCAAAACAAGTTGTAACAATATTAGGCTGAGAATATAAAATTTTATTGTCCTCTCATATCTGTATACAAAAATTGAAAAACAATTTTGTGTACTATTTAATTATAATTAGTTGGTACCTACATATGTATAGAATAGATTACTAATTTTTACATCTTTTTTTTAATAGTATATCCCCACCATATATTTAAAAATGTCCGTCATCACACCAACATAACTTAAAATTTGCTTTTTTTCTTTGTAAACAAAATAGGAAAACATCTCGACTGAGATTAAACTTATATACACTGAGCTCGTAAAGTTTGGAATAAATTCAATTAATCGTTATTGAAGGATTTTCACAGGAAATCCTCGGACACGTCAACCTTATTTTATAAAATGTCACTTTTTTCAGCCATCGATTTTTTTTTGTTTTGTTCGTTTTGGAGCTATGACGTCATCGACAATTTTTTTAAATGACAACCCATATTTTTTTTACGGATTTCGATAGAGCACATTTTTCTGAGTGCGAATATGTGAAAAACATAGTACCTTTAACATTAAAGTTTTCGAGATATTCGGTTGCAAAGTTTATAAAATGTACCATGGCACCATGCATAAGCTATCGGGCGGGTCAAGATTTTTAATAGCTTATTGATTCTAATAGCTTATAGCTTATTACATTTTAAAAGATTAAGGAGTAATATTATTTATTTTGGTAGCTTATCGAACATTTTGAAAGATTTGGGAGTAATCTGTTTAATTTTTTAACAACAATTTAAACAAATAAAAAAATATTTTAACAAATAAATGATAAATAATTAAAGTAAAAAATAAAATCAGAGCAAATTTTTAAAGTGACCTCCATTCACTTCCTGGCAATATCCCATCCGCCACTGAAACTCCTGCAGAACCGTACCAACAGTATCGGGTTGAATGGTTCGAATTTCATTGCGAATTCTGTCCTTTAATTCTTCGATGGTATTTGGTCTATTGAAATAGACTTTGCTCTTTAAATAGCCCCATAAAAAGTAGTCTAGGGGAGTGAGATCTGGAGATCTAGGGGGCCATTCGATAGTTCCCCTGCGACCAATCCAATGGTTAGGAAATACATGGTTTAAATAATCGCGAACGATCACTGCAAAATGGGGTGGTGCACCGTCTTGTTGGTACCATATCGTGTGATGGGGCAGATCTGGATCTACGTCATTTGGGTAAAGTACCGCAAGTGCAGGGACTAAGTCGTCTCTTAAAAATTCTAAATATATTTCACCTGTTAATACGCCTTCAAAGAAAAATGGGCCCAAAATACGATTACCTACAATACCAGCCCAAACGTTAACTTTTTGTGGAAACTGACTACGAGTTTCCATTTTCCAGTGTGGATTTTCAGGAGACCAATATCTACAGTTTTGCCGGTTAACTGTGCCGTCGAGATAAAAGGTAGCCTCATCAGAAAAAACAATATTGCGTAAAAATCCGTCGTCATCAATCAGGCGTTGCAACATGGTTTGGCAAAACTGTAACCTACGGTCAGGATCATCTTCGTTTAACTCTTGGACCAAAACCACTTTATACGGATGCCATTTGTTCAATTTCAAATATTTCAAGACGGAGCTTTGAACTATTCCGTTGTTTGCCGCCACTTGGCGGGTGGGTAAATGGGGATTTTCTTGAAGCTCTAGTAGAACATTCAATTTAACATCTTTTTGCACTGGTGGACGACCCGTTCTAGGGCGATCTCTCGTATGACCCACTTCTAAAAACTTTTGTTCTATTTTGCTAACGGTGGACTGTGTAATTGGTTCTCTGTTTGGATATTTGTTGTTAAATAAACGGCAAACTTCTACTTGTGTGCGAGCTCTGTCCCCGTAACCGATCATCATCAAAATTTCGATTCTTTCCCTTTCACTCAAACGACGGACCATTTTTAAATAAAATGAATTATGATGGAATAATGATTAATCAACTTACTTAATGATATTATTCAACTCATTAAAACACAAACTTGCGAGGAAAAACTTCAAAATTGTGACAACTGTCAAAACTGTTGTTTTTCCTGCGCTTTCTTGATAAATGTTTAGCATTTGGTCATCGCTTGTATAATTCATTCTTAAAACTTTGCAACCGAATATCTCGAACACTTTAATGTTAAAGGTACTATGTTTTTGACATATTCGCACTCAGAAAAATGTGCTCCATCGAAATCCGTGAAAAAAAATATGGGTTGTCATTTAAAAAAATTGTCGATGACGTCATAGCTCAAAAACGAACAAAACAAAAAAAAAATTGATGGCTGAAAAAAGTGACATTTTATAAAATAAAGTTGACATGTCCGAGGATTTCCTGTGAAAATCCTTCAATAACGATTAATTGAATTTATTCCAAACTTTACGAGCTCACTGTATAATGCTGTTTAATGTGCATAAAACATACTGTTTTTTAAAATAAATACACATAAAAAACGTATAGCTGTCTTTGAGTTAATTACATCATTCCCTCATACTGATCTATATATAGTGGAGTGGATCTGGGATTCGAAAACAGACAACTGAAATTAAAAAAATATGATTCATATCATCAAACACGTAGCATCAAATAAATTCTTCAAAATTCTGATATTACAACACCACACACAATAACATAGTTACATTTTTATATTGGATAATCATAATATGATATGGCGAAACTATTATAATTGTCATTTGTTTTTTCTCGCGATTTTTACTTTAGTTATTTCTTTGCTAGGCATTTAAGTGTTTCTAGCAACGTCTTTGTCTGTTGTATACGGTCTGGTTTGTTTACTTTGTAGGTTACATTATGATTCTATGCGTTTATGGATATATATATATATATATATATATATATATATATATATATATATATATATATATATATATATATATATATATATATATATATATATATGTATATATATATATATATATATATATATATATATATATACATATATATATATATATATATATATATATATATATATATATATATATATATATATATATATATATATATATATATATATATATATATATATATATACATATATATATATATATATATATATATATATATATATATATATATATATATATATATATATATATATATATATATATATATATATATATATATATGTTATATTAGCATTATATAGACTCTATTATATTATAACTGTACTTTAGTTCGCTAAGTCACTTATCTCACATTCTCAGACAATAATATGTTATCGTCTATTATCTATTGTATCCATTGCACAGAACGAACGTGCATTTCAATTATCAGAATAAGCAAAATGAACAGAGAAATTATAATATGACCATGAGGACACCTGCATGTCTTGTCAGCATTTAAGACCTTATAAATACAACCCAAATCCCTTCCAACGGAAGTTTCTATTTTACATTCAACGAGTTAAGAATTCAACACTGTATTTTATAATAATTGTATCTAAGTGTAACCAAGTAACAAGTGTTACTAAAGTGAATAAATTGTTTTTAAAAAGAAGTCTTGTCAGTTCCAAATCTAACACATATATATATATATATATATATATATATATATATATATATATATATATATATATATATATATATATATATATATATATATATATATATATATCATAGAAATCTAAATTAATGCTTTCAATTATTACTATATGTATGTATTACTTCACATATATGTAATCCTCGCGTTAGGAAATTTTCTATGATCAATATGTTTACGTAATGTTTAATTAATTAGTTGGCATACTGAATAATGGATCCAATCTGGTAAAAACTTTGAATTCTTAATGTACAGTAAATCCTTGTTTACTTTATTAACTTCATTCCGATGAGTGCTTTATTTACAGTGTCTGATCCGATACTACCGCTTTTTTTACTAACAGATAATAGAACTTCATTATATATTACTAAAAGAGCAATTAATGACAGCCATTATTAATTCAGAAAGACGGTGACGTCATGAGCAGAAGGCAAGTGGCGTAATTCACGAGAGTCAATAATAGTAATTAATTCCAAGTTGAATTTTATATTTAACAGTCTAAACTAACTAAAGTCTTCATGTATATCAAAGGTGACTATCTTATTTTAGCTTAGTCACGGATAATATCGACCTGCTATCTTATAGGAACTAAGCCAAGTAATAAATAAGGAGACTATGCGCCAATTTCATTGTAAAACTTCAAACACTATTTTGATAATTAATATAGTGGAAGCTCTCACGACATTATATTATAAAAATTGTGCAGTTAAAAAAATATTTTTGTGATAAGTAATAAACATGAGAATGGAGATGTTAGGTTAACTATAGGACGCCCATGGAATGAATTTAATGACTTTTGTCTTTCCAGATAACAGTGTATATGTTTTGCCTATATTCTGTGGTCACGTGGTTTCAGGCATTGCCTAAAACCCGCTATTATTATATATGTCTGATACGGTTTGTTAAAAATTAGGGAAATGAGAAAATACCAAATTTTGTACGTTTAAAAACAATCCAGTAGGTTGTAACGGTGTGACAGTTTGTCACTTTCATAGCTTGCCAGATCTAAATAACCTACTATGAAAAGAACTTTACAAAACCAGTTGCGTAAAATTTTTCAAAGGGGTTTGAAAAGATCCACTTTAAATGACAAAATTAGAAAAAATAATATATTTCTCTACTCTAATTTCATATTTTTATGTAAACTACTAACGTGGTTTAATAAAATAACACAAACAGAAACACAAAAGACAACAATAGACAACTCATATTACTATAATTTTGTTATTGTATTTTATAATTATGTTATTATAATTATTAATTATTAATATAATGAGTAGAACAAAAATTTATTCTTTAGTTGCAGTTGCAGTCTTCAGTTCTATCACCGAACAGTTCTATCATATATTTCTACTACAAATCAATGCTCATTTTGTCAACGAAAAATCACATAAAGGCGCCGTGAAATCGTCGAATCATAATATATACACTAGAAATACAAATAACGTCTAGAACTATGTGTGAAGCTACAATTTAACCGTTTTTGTAAATCCGACGCCTTATAGAGAATAACAAAGTATTGGATTGCGAGATCGATTTATTCCCTTATAGGTTAACAATTTTACGATTCAGTTTTATTGAATATTTCGGTCGTTGCACGATGGCCTCATAAAAAATCTACTTTTATTGTCACAGGAAGTTATTAGGTCCTTATCCCTGTTTATTTTTACAGACGCTTTGTGTACTATACGCGTGAAGTTGTATCTCATTGTAAATACATAGTCAATTTGAGACTCGTCAGTAGTAGTAAATTATAGAACCTACATATTTAACAACTAAATCATACTTCTTGTTTGCGGATAAAGACTCGGAATAATTTAATTACAGGAAAATAATTTGTGTTATTTGTTCTTTAAGTACAAAAACTACTGGATAATTAATTATTAATTACTTCTACCTCACTTTTAATTATTTGGTTTGCAGGAAACAGTTTTAACAGTAATTAAAACTTAGTTATGTCAGTTCATGTAGACTACGACTGCAGCCTTTGATCTACAATGAAAGTTCAAATAAAAAGATATGCGGCTAAAAAACTGTTTATTATCTAGTCAAATGGTCTTTTATTTTTCACCCTAGCCTATTTTCCCCCTACATTTTCAGTATAATGTATAAGTATATCAAATATAGACTTGCATTATGTCAATATTAAACGTATTTTGGAAATGAACAATGTTTTTATATGCCTATAACTACTGTTATACTATTCGCTGCGAAAAGTCAAGGAGATACTACATTATCTTAACGAGAAATACTAAAAGCACCAATTTTCGTCGGAGAGCAAAAATTTTTATGCCAAACATAATGGCATAATATTTTAACACGTTGATGGACAGGGACGTATATATATATATATATATATATATATATATATATATATATATATATATATATATATATATATATATATATATATATATATATATATATATATATATATATATATATATATATATATTGAGATAAACGACTATCCAGAGCCCAAATACAGAGTTAAAATACAATAAACAACACGTTAATTTATAAAGTAATACGTGTAGTTAAATTCAATCTATAAAGACCCAACTCTAGTATCAGTCGCGAGCGCAAGCATCTCTACACATCGCACAGACGATGTACGAGAAATCTGGTCGGCCAGTATGTAAATTAAATAATATTAAAGTAATTTATCGGCGCAAAATTCTAAATCCAACTTAATCGGAATAGACAAATCCTAACAAACATTATGGTATATCACAGTAACATAAACTCGGTATATTTGGATGTAAAATTGTAAAAGCGTCACGTCAGAATAGAGGTTCAGGATTAATAATGCTGAAGCAGAATGTTTGAGGCACAGATAGGTACAGGTCACTGTATTGTGAACATTGAAACTGAGTTGCCGAAAGTGAATATGATGTGTGAATTCTATGTAGAGTGGAGAATTAAACTATTTAAACCAAAATTCAACAATATTCAAGGCAAACTAAATAAATTAAATAATTAGCTGCAATATGATTGTTCACATTATATGAGAGTAACATAACATAACACTCGTTGTCAAGGAACTTCGATTGTTTCAAATTGATAAACTTCCGTAGAAACGAGTAACAAACTCGAGAGTTTCAATAGCGTCCTTTAACAAGCGGCAGCTACGCTTATGTGTCTGTAAAAATTTATAAATTATAATTAGTTAGACAATATTAAAATAAGAAAATTTGTGCTACAGTATTCAGTTATCAACGGGTAAACAAGTAGAGAAGAAAATTATCAAGATTTATAGTGTTCTGACTTGGTAATAAGTTATTCCAAGCACGGTGTCTCCAGGGAAAGTGTACGAGGCTAAAATAGTGTGTACGTGGAAGGAAAAGGAGGAGAAATTGTTCCAAGAAAATAAAGTAAGCAGAGAATAAAGGTTTTCAAAATTTTCCATGTTAAATTGATACCTACCTAAAAGTTACGGTCAAGAGTAGCGAGTAGGTACCCATAGTAAAGGTGATTCCGATAGATGGCAGTATCGTGAACCAGGATAAGCAGTTTTCCAATTGGTAGTACGAGGTTCTTCCGATAGATGGTGATTCCGACAGATGGAATGAGTGTGGTGAAAAAAAAATAAACAAAGTGAAGTGCGGTTTAAATAAAATTGTGGTGCTTCGAAACTGAAAGGATTATATATAAACGTTGCAAGGTAACAACATTCTAAAATAATTTTAGTAGTAAGAATTCATTGTTCGAGAGGCCCACTGCCCATGTAATTAGTGTAAGATCGCGTAGTTTGGCTTAGGTCTTAATATTAAGCTCTTTCAAAATATTACTCCTCACAGAGTTTTATGATTTGCATGTATGCACTTAAGCATGCCGCCATTTTTTCTAAATAATTTTGGTAACCACATACTTCATTTTGTATATTAAATTTCTTGTCTTATAGATATATTTACTTTTGTGTGTTAAACTTCCTGTCTTATAGACATATTTACTTTTGTGTGTTAAACTTCCTGTCTTATAGACATATTTACTTTCCTTTTGTTAATAAAACAACCAAGTTTCTATAGTTATGAGTTATCATTACTCTCACGTAAGAGTGGGAAAATAACCTAATATCATTAAATAACTTTAAACATGTCAGTCTCCATAAGATTTACCAAGAATCATTTGCAAGCAAATTAGTTTCAATATTCCAAGCAACCTAGTTGATTATAGAGGACTCAAGCTCAGCAGTGAACTTTTATATTTAATAAAAATAAATGTTTAAAGAACTGGCGCCTAGGGAAATTTAGCAGTAGTATCGAGATCGTGACAGTATAGCAGACTTGTCAGATGGTCATATACTCTATTCTTTCACTGCATAACTTTTATAACAAATCTTATCCATATATTACAATAATTGTATCACAACGTGGAGCATATTTTCATATACATATTATAATATTACAATATATATATATATATATATATATATATATATATATATATATATATATATATATATATATATATATATATATATATATATATATATATATATATATATATATATATATATATATATATATATATATATATATATATAAATTGAGAAGATATTTTTTAAGGGCCTATGATTGTGTTTATTATAAATTTTATTAAATATATGATTCGAATATGTTCCACGTTGGGATCGCTAATTGAGATAATAATGTTAGTTCGTATTATTTTAAAATTATATATTATCTGTGGAAATATTTAAGAATATTAACTTTAGATTGAGATGCTGAGATTTATTGGAAGGAAATAGTTTAGACTATACTTACTTTGATGAACTTATATGTCCTGGAATCTCTGTTTATGGGCGCCACTTCATTAATTATATGAAGAATGTTGATTTATAATTTGTCGAACTTTTTAATTAAATTTTTGGAAGTATTGATAAGATTCAAAATTTTATAGCTTAGTCAATCACTTTATAATTATTAGAGCAATGAAAGATATGTCTCAAGGAGTGCTCAAAACAGACTTGCGTTGCTTGACTTGTTGAATGGTTTAAATTATTGTTCTGTAAAATTGAACGTGTCTGGAAATTCTTAGTGGTTAAATTTGAAGAAAAGATTATATTTGATTTTAAAATTATATTAAGTTTTTATTGTAATAGCATGCGATTAGAAGAGCAAACACACTTGCAATTAAATGTACTTAAAATTACCTGAGCCGCCGTATATAACTTAGGAACTATAAATTCACATGGGATATAAAAATCCTGGACGAATAAAGAAATATTATGAAAATTTGCAATCAGAAAAAAAATTATTATTATAAAGTATTTTGGTTATTACAAGTTAATTCGTAAACCTTTGAGGTGACTGCCACTCGCGAAAAACGAACACTACACTAAACTCGTTGTCCCTCTGGCAGTGGAACACAGCAACTCGTACCTCTTGTACAAAAACTCATACACCATCGCTCTGGATTGAACAGCTAACAATAACTTACAGTAATAGGAAGAGCAACTGATTCTCCTTGAAGTTATATAATACTTACTTTACTATGTAAAGTTTGGATTCAAAACACACAACAAAAGTGTTAAATAATAATGTTAAATAATAATTGTGCATACTATTTTTTACTTTGTTCGTGCTGCTAATGCTCATTTTCTCTCCGTGTCACACTATCCGAAACAAAAATAGTGCCTTATATTAAAGGAATAGATTAATACATAGTATAATATATTTAATAATACCGCTCTAATAGTATAGCATTTACCTACTCCATGTAATTGGAGGAAACTCTTATTGGGTTTCCTTTTTTGTATGAACAAAGTCTCATAATATTTAAATAAATACTAAATAAAGCACAAAAATATATCGCATGCTGAATCAGATATTTTTATTAGTCAATATCATAAAAGAAAAACCTAATCCCATTTTCACTGTTCTCTCAGATTATTTCCCATGAGACACTTCACAAAGATAAGTGGAATAATATTTCAGTTGCGTTTAATCAATCCAATTGCCATTTCTATGGTTAATATTTCTACGAAATATATCGAGGCATTTTTTTTGACTTCGCACTGATACAAACATGAAAATCATATAGAATATCTTAAATAAGGCGACAAATATTAAATTTGTCGCGGGAATCCAGTTCTGTATATATTTTTTAATTAGATAACCAAATAGAAGTGCTATATAACGTATTTTGTATGCAACAAACATAAAAATGCTTCCTGAGATGGCATTGAAATGTTTACTTAATTTAGGAATCTATATATTTTGTATCTAAGACCTACATCAAAGAAAGAGATTGCCATGAACAATATAGGAACAAAACATGAAACTGTAGAGAAAATATTTAACATAAAGGGTTAGGAAATGTACGGTTTTCCGAGAAAGGAGAAGTTTTAGTATTAGATGCAGATGTTATTTATTCGTATTACCTGGTATTTAATTTATGAAAAAGTATAAAGTTTACAACATATGAAGTTAATGTAGAACTGCCAACGATGTAAATATGTGCGCTGATGGAATCAAGACAATAAAGCTTATGAAAACATTTATGATGATGCTTTTAGAGGACCGGAGTTAGCCACATAATAAATGTGCGCTGTTCAGATTTTTTATAATTAACACATGTCAGTATAACTTCAAACATTAACATGTACTAGATTTCTCTAACTGATGTACCTATGTACATTGTACAGCGCATAAATGTGTGGAATATATTTATTTTACAATTTTTTTTATTTATGTAGAAATACTAGAGATTGTCAAAAATAGGAACCCGGATCAGTTTCTCGGTATCGGGACGCCCGCGCCCCTTGTATGCGCAGTGTACAATCCTGATTAACCTACAATTATCTCAGTTGCAATTATGCACTTAGACGTCATTAAGTAAACATCATAAGTTATCCGAGAAAGAAGTGCAATAAGTGTAGCTTAAAAATGAAATTTAAGTCAAACTTAAACATCCAGGAGCGGGTTCCAGTTGTAACAGGTTTAATTTACGTGCTGTACAGATAATTGCTGTGGAAATATATCATGGATGGCGAAAGCAAACCTGCATCGAAATAAAATGTAGACGACTTAGATAAAGGCCTACTTCGTCGACCTGTAATTCATTTTTATACAACGGAGAAACAGTACTAGAAATTTCGCCAAAAAATATATTGACTAATATTGGAAGTTACATTGGCTAATATGAGTCAATTTTCTTTAGAATAAATCAATAAACAATAGAAAGCTCATGGAAAAACATGATATTTAAGAACTATATAAAGTTAATTTATTTTAACGTGTTTCAAAGGAATGTGAATTTTAATTCAGCAAAAGTTAAACGCTTGTACAGTACATCTCGGATATATAGGAAATAAAAAAAACCTTTGTAGTTACCCTCACATGCGCTGACTTACAAAACTGCTAGTATTATGTATTTATACTAATTTAGATTTTTCCATTACTTAAAATTACACTTGTTCATTAACAATACTAGTCACATTAATATTAAACCATAATAGAAAATTACTTATAATAAAATCACTTATTATCAAGTCCCCGATCGGGTGAATGTGAAGATATGCACATGAACGGACGACTGCACAAAACAACTGATAGAATATTGCCCTGTTTCTTAGTTTAGGTATTACTTCTATGGGTTCTCTTTATCTGACATGCGAAGTGCTTAGAGTGCTATTTGCTTAATATGTGAAGACGAAATAATTTGTATTTTGTACCATTTTTTCTGGTATATCTGGTGAGGTCCCTAGTATATCTTCGGAATTCAAGGTCCGATGACAATAAAACTAAAACGGGACCCACTTGAAAATACCCCATTTTCAACAATAGAAGAATTTTTAAAATTGATTTATAAATGACGGATTTCAGAGGTAACACACATAAAAAAATACACCCGAATTGAGAAGCTCCCCCTTTATTGAAGTAGGTTGAAAAGTTAGCATTAGTGCTAACTTTATTTTGAGCAGACTTTATTTTAACTTTATTTTGTATATAATCAAAGTGTATTTCAACTTAAAAGAGATATATGTGAGGTGGACTTAAAAACTGTTCGAGTCTATACATACTTATTCGTAAATTAGCAAGATTGTCAGTCCCTAGAGGGCATGTTTTAAAGTAAGTAGAGATAATATAAAACGTTATACTCGCATCAAAACGTTACTACAGCTTTAACAGAGCTAAAATATACTTGTAATGCAGATGTAATTGTAGGTATTTACTAGCAATTTTATAACTTAAAATATACAGCCAGAGCAAATTAGTACACGTAAAGAAGCGAACGCCGCTGGAATACGAATTAGGCGAAGGAGCATTATTCATACCAACAGTTCTCTTATTCCAAATTTATAATACAAAATCCGTGTCTTTGCAATCTGTGACAATTTGATGAATAACTTTCCTAAGTTATTATTCTCTTATTTCCACTTAGCCATCGGATAAATTTTAATAAAATATTAATGTCATATAATAAGTAATAACTCATCCCAGATCCGAAGTGGGGAATCCGTGGCAGGTGGATAGATAATGGTACCCGTTATGACTGAAAAGTAACGTTTTATACGGGGCCATTCACTCAACCAGTTCATTTATCCAAGTTTTTCTGTATCCAGTTTCTTTGTTATCCTGAAAAGTTTTATCGTAAGTTGCGGGGTCGTTATTTGAAAGACGGAATAACGAAAATAGTTTATTTAATTTGAACAACAATCACTACTAAAAACGTCACCCTGGGCGTATGAGGGTTTTGCCCGAAATATTTGGCAACCCTATATAACGTAATTGTACAGTTTCTCAATTAATTTTTTTGCATCGTCAAAGAAGAAGAAGAATAATCTTTATTTAAATATGTAATCCTAACCATACAAACATAGTATGTGAATTACAGCGAAACAAGAAAAAGTATAAACCACGATTACTAAAATAAATTACTTTACAACGCATAAAGACACAAGAAAAGTAATTATTATTTACCTAATATTAAAGTAACATTTATTTTAAATAGATATGCAACAGGCAAAAAGCCTAATTGCAAGATATGATGGAAATATAGTTGAAATAAAAAAACGATAAAGACAACAATGGTAGCAATAAAAACATTAAAAATGATAATGGCACCAATAAAAATAAAAACACAAAATCCTACATTTGTACAAAGAACATATATGTAACTATTTAAATATATTACGACTAGTTGTAACTTTGAATATTTTCTTAACCGTAAATACTTCTCAGTTTCATAATTGTACAGAACGTAAAAAATTGTACATCAATTTAGAAACACCCTGTATAGGGTGCTATATATATATATATATATATATATATATATATATATATATATATATATATATATATATATATATATATATATATATATATTTTTTTTTTTATTTTTTTTTTGATGGTTTATCTTGGGATAGTAGCAATAAAACGACTGATTAGGTTACTTGACGTTTCGGTCCCTTTCTTGGGCCTTTTTCAAAAGAGTATTTTATTTTGTGACATATTTGACACACGTCAAATATGTCACAAAATACTCTTTTGAAACAGGCCCAAGAAAGGGACCGAAACTTCAAGTAACCTAATCAGTCGTTTTATTGCTGTGACATATTGCTGTGACATATTTGATAGAGGTCAAATATGTCACAAAATAAAATACTCTTTTGAAAAAGGCCCAAGAAAGGGACCGAAACGTCAAGTAACCTAATCAGTCGTTTTATTGCTACTATCCCAAGATAAACCCTCCAAAAAACTATATAAAGATAGAAAAGAAATTAAAAGATATATATATATATATATATATATATATATATATATATATATATATATATATATATATATATATATATATATATATATATATATATATATATATATATACAGGGTGAGTCAGTTTTTTGTAGACAAACTTTAACAGGGGATAGAACGCACGTTTTTAAAAAGAAAAGTGCCTATAAATATATGGCCGATCTAGCTTCCTAAGGAAGATACAAGGTGTTAAAGTTTCATTTTTTTTTACATTAATGTGTAATATTTTCTGAACGGAATGATATATTCACTAAATATTTTACACATATCTTAACCTGCATAGGATCAACATGTTGTATTGTTCCTGTCGAAAATACTATAGTGGATGTTACTTTTTTCGTGTACTTCGGATATTCTGCATAATGGAACTTTTTTTTCGTACGCCACTGACATTATCTGATACATAATTCTAAAATAACGGCCCCTTAGTAACAATTTTGATCTCTTGTAATTTTGCTCTAACTACGACAGTTTTAGAGATATTGGCCGTTGTTTCTCTGACAGTGTAATGTCGTTAATATATTTTTTTTCTCGAATTTTCTTTATGACTTATAAACGAACGCTTAGATTTTTTCATGTTTGGGGGATAATGCCTATTAATTAAGGCGCATAAAACAAGCGGTAAGAATGTTCAAAAACTTGCACAGTGGCGGGGTGGAAGGGGTGCTCCACCCCTTTCGTAAACAGAACATCTACGCCTAAGACTATTTACAAAAAACTGTTATTTTCATTATCTACATACAGTTTAACAAAAATAATGTCCCTTCTTCTGTTTCGAAATTCCTGTGTGGTTCCTAGTTATTTTGATTTTTAGTGTTTGATGTGGTACTAAATTAAGTAATTTATTTATTAGCAATAATAATTATCGGCTAAATATTTAATTCTTTCAACGAAACCTACCTAAATATGGTGTGTTAAAGATTCTAAAAAGCCGAAATCTCTTTATCTCTTTCCAAGTAATTACAATTACAAAAAAAACATTAGATGAACATTGATGTTAATATTTATGGAGATATAAACATTTTTGAATTTATAGCAATATTTAATTAACAATAATAATTGTGGAATAAATAACAATTGTTAGCAATAATGATTTATAAATTCGAGAAAAAAAAATTATAATAACGACATTACACTGTCAGAGAAACAACGGCCAATATCTCGAAAACTGTCAGAGTTAGAGCAAAATTACAGGAGATCAAAATTGTTACTAAGGGGCCGTTATTTTAGAAATATGTATCAGATAATGTCAGTGGCGTACGAAAAAAAAGTTCTATTATGCAGAATAGTCGAAGTACCCGAAAAAAGTAACATCCACTATAGTATTTTCGACAGGAACAATACAACATGTTGATCCTATGCAGGTTAAGATATGTGTAAAATATTTAGTGAATATATCATTCCGTTCAGAAAATATTACACATTAATGTAAAAAAAAATTAAATTTTAACACCCTGTATCTTCCTTAGGAAGCTAGATCGGCCATATCTTTATAGGCACTTTTCTTTTTAAAAACGTGCGTTCTATCCCCTGTTAAAGTTTGTCTACAAAAAGCTGACTCACCCTGTGTATATATATATAAAGCAGCGCGTTTACTATCCACATTCGTATTTGATAAAAAAGTTACATACAGATTGCAATAATCACTGAAAAGGACGAAATAAAATATTTTTCACCAAAATACAAAACCGACTTCAAAAAATCTATTCCAAAGAAAATGTACTAAAAAGTAAAAAATAATTACGTTACTCATTCTTACTTAGAATACAATACATTTATTAGGGCAATATTATATAATTATTGGCCTACATTCATTGTATTACAAGTAAGATTGAATAACGTACTCATGTTTTACTTTTTGGTTGTTTTTTTGGGATAGATTTTTTGAGGTACGTTTTTTATTTTGGTAAAAAATATTTTATTTTATACTTTTCTCAGCACTGTAGATTTGCTATCTCCTATGTGCACAGGATCTTGTTTTAAATTGTTACACATTTAGACAAATTTGTTTTTCTTGGTAGTCCAAAAATAAATGTTGCATTTTTTCCTTCCTTCTTCTAAAGTTCCTTCTTCTAAATCCTCGCCTAAATCTGAATCGTCGGATTTAACCTGGGATTGATTCTAACAAATTCATAACAGGTTCGTTTTCAATGTCAGGATCCACATTTTCACAATAATTCTTTTCCAATGGCCTCGAAACAGTAGAATTATTCTCCCACGGTCGAAACATTGTTCGTTCACTATAAACTATTACAAGAGTCTGGTTAACAGTGAAACTCTGCGGGCAAAATGAAGCACGTTAATTTGGCATGTTGCTACTATACTTACACTCCTCATAAAGCAAGCCCGACCCCAATGCTTTATACTTGTTGCACAAATAGCTATTTCTTGTTCATAAAAAGTGAGCTGACAGGTAAGTAATAAACTGGCAATTATATAGCTTTATCTCTATCTTGCTCATCCTGAGACTTCGCCGGTTGACTCCTTATCGCACGTGTACTTACACAATTGAATATGTAACTGTGGATTAGGCACTCGAAAGTTAATGAGAGCTTTCTTTATCAGTGCATGTTGCCGGGCTCGTTAGTCTAATATAAAGGAGAGCGCTTTAATTGGATAAGTTAAGCTGTGTTGACGTAAACTTTAGCTTCCAAATGCTTACTTGGTGAGGTGGCAGTTAGCAGGGGTCGCTATAGCAACGGTCTTGTGTCTTCATATTGAAGGATGACAATAGGCCGGTTCATTTCTTAAGCTTTTGTAATGTTCTCTGGAATATGATGGGCAATAATTTCCTTTAAAATTGACAAATGAAAACTTATTACTGATAACCACATTCTTATTGGGTATATTAATTTGTACTATATTAATTTAAATAATCAAAAATTAAACTCACTTTCAGAGCTTCAGAAGATATGTTATTATTTATTCTAATTACATTGATGTTGGTGGATTTTCTACATCTTGGTTCTCCGGTTCAATTGCTTCTTCATCTTCTCAAAAACTATCTAAAATGTTCCGTCTACAGTTCCTCTTTCTTCATTGTCCTAGGATCCTGGATCCCTAGGTCCTGGATTTGATTTAATATGTGTGTTGCGAAATTTTTAATGACGAAATTGTTTAGGTATCGAATAACCAACATTAAAATTTCATTGCCTCCTGAATAATTTCCTCAGCATAATATACCGTAATACATACTTGAGTGCATATTATGTACAAAATAGTATAAGTTTAAAATAGTGTCATCAGCAAATGAAGACAGGATGAGGTATCAAAATCATTTACATAAATTGCAAGCAGCAATAATGTACCGAGAAGGCTCCCTGAGGGACGGCCATGGTGACCGAACTTTCGATTAATTTATAGGCAACTTTTTTATTTTTTAACACAACTCTCTGTGTCCTATTGAACAATTTATCTTCAATGCCGTATTTATGTAGTTCCATTGCAGTTCATTCAGTAATAGTTTCAAATAGTTTGATCAATGTAGTTTCATATATATTTCTTGAATCATATTTTCACCATCATCAAGGAAGACAGGTAAGGATTGATAATTTTAAGTCGTTAAGTTAATACCATTGTGCGAACCATAATAAAAATGCCTCATTTGAGTTTGATTTGGCATACACGTATATTAAAGCATAACGTCATTGGTTATAACACTATATTTATTATTTACAGACCATCTTGCTTCAACTTTTTTTATTAATCGATTGTAAAACTCAGAGAGAAATGCGTGTTCATCATTCAGCGGATCACTCAAGAGAACAAAAGATTTATGCATAAATTAAAAGCTCCTGCTCCAAATGCAGGGAAAGCATTAATATTCACTTTATAATGACACCTTTCCCATCGCTCCCATCATAATTGTGCATTTTAAAATCCAGGACACCTCGTAACCCATGAATGATTTGTTTGTCTCGTTCCCTTGTATTTAAATTATTCATTTCGAGTGAGACGGAGAACACTCCAGTAGCTATAAATAAACATGAAAGAGTGTCCCGTTGCGACACGTCCACACTTCAGAACTTTGCCTGAAGTTTTAGGTTTTATCTGGGAGTAGCATTTTACGTTGTCTGAAAGTTAATGAAAGAACACTTAGGAGAGACAGTGGCCTGTTAAAAATCCGAAAATTTTAAAGTTGTTCATGTGAATGTAACTCCACTGCACTCTTATAGTTGGGCCTCGGTAAATCGAGCTCCGCGCCGCATAGCAGGAGGACGGTTTAGCAATGATTCAAATGCTCGATGAGGCGGGGCTTGCGGGAAAGTAAACGCTCGTAGAAAATAGTTATTTTCCTAACTAGTGCGGAAAGTGATACTTTGCCGTACGTCGATGGCCGAAGCCGAAAAATGATACACGCACACTGCGTCGGTATGAGAAAGTGAACCTTTCCATAACAAAATGCCCGCGAGAAAGTAATTTTAATTTCATGAAAAAAAAATCTCAAAAAACATTAACATGATAATTAAAAAATACTTGAATAAAAGTAAAAACTATATATCAATGAATAATACTTATATAAAGTTTACTTACCAATATTGAGCCCCCAATACATATAAATCTTTGAAAACTGATAAATAAAAATCTCTTCAAATCAAGTCAGTCTAACATTATAACTCTTTGGTTTACCACGTCAACTACCCACGCCTATAAATGTCACGTTCCGCGGATACCGTATTTTGTGTGGTGTTGTAATAACTATCTATCTATAAATAATAAAAATACGTAGTAATTAATGTTTACACCATGTAAACTAAAAGAGTTATACGTTTCGTAAATAAGTTCGTATTTTACAAGGAGCTTAAGTCTACTAATCTATTTAAAATACAATCCTGTCAAGTGTAAATATAGCAGCTCAGCTTGAATACTAATTGCATTATTTGGCGATGATAAATCGTTGTCCGGAACATCACTTTATCTGTTGAAACTTGTTGACAATTTTGTTAATTAGTTTAATAATTGAACTGCTTTAGAGAAACACTTGCAAGACGAGACAAACCAGGCAAAAATTAGGTTATTTTAGTGTCAACTAGCGTTACAATTAAAGGGCTTATTTATTTAAAGGGCATTTAAGATTTAACGACAGCATTCTCGTTCAGCCTAAATTCTATTATCTATACAGTACACAGGACGATTTTGTTTATTTATATATTTTCGTTCTCTTTATTTGTTCATTATAAATGCAACGTTTGAAGTAGAGAGGGTTGTCTAATAGTTGTTCGAATGTGATTGGATCGGCCGCCACGGACATTAGAATTTGCCACCAAAATCTCCATACCTTATCCTTGTTGACTTTCTCCCATGAAATATATTTTCAATAGCAATGTGCTTTATATTGGCAGGTTTCTTGTAACAGTTATTAAGATTTTAATAGCGCGTAATAAAAAATCTCTTGGTGTTTATAACAAAACCTATATAACTAAAAACGGTTCATTTTTAAGTATGTATAGGAAAATATTATATACCTAGATGATTCGGTATTGAGCAATAACCCCTCTAATAAGGACAAAGTGCTTACCTTAAATATCATGGTGACGCCACACTCTGGGGGCTTAACCCAGATGGAGGCTAATATACTCTCTAAGCTAATTCAACAGGCTTGTTAGGTCGGTCGAAGCGGCGATGCCAGAATGTGTTCCATGTGCGACGCTTCTCTGCCTATATGTTGTACTGTATTTAGAATGTAAACAAATTAGAATGTAAACAAAATTAAGTAGCTCTCTCATTAGTCAATTATCAAATCACATTGGCCACAAAAAGTCATTAAGAAGCAAGCAGCTAACAACTCTCGTGTCAATTGTAATTTGGCAACCCTGTTAACGATGTTTTGTTTTGGGTTTTAGTATAGGACGCCGCCACGCGCCAATAACAACACCGCTAGAGGGGTTATTTTTATTGCACGCGCGCTTGCCTAGTTCCTAATCGATTCTTGATCTTTTTTAACGGTTTACTTGTTGTGGTATTATATCATAATCCCCCAAAAGTGTTGTGTTCCCGATTGTACAGGAAATTACGAAACCAGTAGAAAAGTTCGGGTGTTTCGTTTTCCCAGAGACGAAGAGTATCGCAGAAAATGGCTCTCTGCAATTCCACCTGAAAGTTTTGTGCTGAGTGACATTTCCCGAGTGTGTGAGTGCCACTTTGAAAAGGAAGATTTTATTTACAAAATTTCCCAACAGGATACAAAAACTGGTGAGATCGTTTCAGTTATTTTAGCTTTACCTCGATTAAAAGAAACTAGCGTACCAAGTACATTTCCGAACTGTCCCAAATACTTGTCAAAAAAAATATCGTATCGAAAAAGCAAAGACGAAAAGCTTACAGAACTACACATAGACAAATAAAACTAGACAGAATTACATGAAATACATTTTCAGACATACATACAGACATGTCAAAGCTTAACCATGTTTTGAACTTTATGTTCAATGTACTTAAAAACTTAAAAATAGGGGACGAAAATGTTTGACAAGGAATTTAATTTATTTCTGATCAACTTAAATTGCGAACATTATCAAAAGAACGTTATAGATATTCCACTACCACTATGGTTTTTTGTTCAATTTTATATACAATTAGTCCTCATGCATATAGATATTTACGAAATCGTGGACCTATAATTTTGCCCCATCCCGAAACAATCAAAGGAGTCTGTAATGGTTTTCTAACTGATCCTCATATTGATGAGAAGAAAACTTTAACATATGCACAAAAAATCTTTAAATATTTAAAAGACCAAGACAAATATGTTAGTTTACTAATGGATGAAATTCACATTGATCCATATTTAGATTATAAAGGTGGTAATGTTGTAGGAGCTGCAATAAATAATAACGATTCGTTAGCGACATCTGCGTATACATTTATGATTACTAGCATTTGTTAAAATTTTAAAGAAGTTGTTCATATTGCTCCTGTGTCTAAAATTAATCACGAATTACTTTTCAGTTCTCTTAAAACAATTAACCATCTAGACTCTAATAATTACACACATGTAATCTTGACTGTATTTCGAAACCATTTAAATTATTCTTTACCTGTGTTTTTCATAGACTCCGATAGATTTATGCCGTAATATCTTTGTTTAGTTTGATCTTTTTATTGATCTCCAAAACTACATTAAAACGATTTCAGACATACCTACCTAAATAACTACATAAAGCCCGTAATAACATAAGTATCTCGTTGGCCTCCGGATGGTGACGTCACGAGGCAGCACTTTGTCCTTTTATTAAAGGTGTTGTTGTATTGAGACGTTATATTTAAGCGGCTATATGATCAACAAATGTATCTTCTTGATTGTATTATATAATTCAAGAATAATTCCTTTATTGTACATTTCACATTTCTCGCAAAAATTTATTTTGCTCCAAAACATCAGTGGTTTGTCCACATGACGTGATAAATATATTTTTTTTGTTACAATACATCGTAAAAAATAAGGACTATGACGTCATAATTCACTACCTCGTTTGATTAATATTCCAATGTAACCTATCACCCTGTAAGTGGACAATACTATTTGTTTGTTGGATAGTCTGCTAGTATAAATAAATAAATAAATGAATTAATAAATAAATTAATGAGTATATGAATGAATAAATAAATAAATGAATAAATGAATAGATGAAGAGATGAATATATGAATATATGAATAGATGAATAAATGAATACATGAATAAAAGATTAAATAAAGCTTTAC
>CAXKVY010009508.1:0-29808 GCA_964058915.1 Tetropium fuscum
CGCAAATAACATTAGGACAACTTCTAAGTGAATAAATGATTCACGAAAATTCATAAAATCAATCGAAAACTAAACGACTCATTTAGCTAGAGGAAGATAACAAAACGCATGATGATTACCTACTTAAAGGACGCATAACTATATCGATACTCATTGAATGGAAATTCGAACGTGATATCGCACTGATTGATCTGTAATAGATTATGTTATTATTTCGCTAGTTGTTATGGAAATTCAAATAATGACCCGCATATGCAGGCGATGAGAATGACATTACAGTATTTTACGTTACAAGTCCGGTGGGTAGGTGACTTATTACAGTACGAAGTACGAGTTGCTTATAGACGAGGCGACGCGACGCGGGGCCGAGTCTGGAATATGAACGAGTACTATAATAACACCCACCGGACGTATATCGTATGATATTTTATCTACGACCACTATAGTGAATGCTAGATTACGTACAACGCATAAACTAAGTAAACGAGTCCTTACGAACTGTCGTGCGTAAAGTGCAAAATCGCACAGCGAGGACATTTGCATTTATCATACCAGGCAGCGTTACCAGGCAGAGTTACGTTACTTGACGTCTCATTCACGTTGTTTTGTAGTGTAACCCGTCAATCGTCAATTTTCCCCCAAAAAGAGACGTGTTTTACACGTCTCCTTTTACACTTATTAGCGACATTAGACTAGGAAACGTCTAATGTACGTCATATATCCGGCTATTATTTAAAAAAACGGAAAATTAGTATATAGAACTTTCATATATGCAAAAAGTACACTATCATTGCATAATATGTATTGTGGATTAATTTTTTTGAAAAAAAACTGAAAGGTGTAAAACATTGGTTTCGAAAATTGAATATTTAGTTTGTAAGACTATTTATTATGCAGGTGTACTACTGTATAAGTAGTACACCTGTAGTAGTAGTATATACTTCCAAATGTATAAGGAAATGTATACCGGAAGTTAGAATCTGTTTATTTATTAACTCAAAGCCTAACTTTCATCCATGCTACCAATTACGAATTATACGACGAAAAGAATAATAAAAACAAGTTATCTACACATAATCTAGATTGACGAGAAAATGACGTCATTTCGATGAGACATATTGTCGCATTTTTACGTCGTTACAACGTTATTATATTGGTGATTTCGACGTAATGGGTCACGTAAATATCACGGGAAAATTACGTCACCCTGCTGCCTGGGATTACACACATGCTCTCGTAATTATTGTCGTTAGAAACTAGATCTAACTAGTTGTGTCTAGATCTAACTAGATCTAACTAGATCTAGATCTAGTGGTGTTAGATCCGATTACCAGTTTTTCGAAATTGTAACTGTCATAAGTATTGATAATTGTAATTTTTAGTAAAATATATCATTTTATCGACTAATTCTTTCGAAATTAACCTTTAAAATAACTAGCGACAGTGAGGAAGATATGTGCACGCCACCTGAACTCAGCATATTCGACATAATACGAACACTTCAAGTTACGCAAAACTTCTGTCACTATTGAGGAGAAAAAAATCTGTTGGTTTCCGAAGTAAAAAATCAAAGACGCTCACTCCAGAAGACATTAATCAATTTCTGAAAAACGCACCAGACAGCGAGCATTTGTTGTCAAAGTTATACCAGAGATACCCATCATATTTTTTGTAAACTATAAAAATACACTTGGATATGTTATTATAGGTGATTCTAGTATTTGGTATTAGCGGTGCCTGCAGGAAACAGGAACTGCGAAACATAATAATTGAAGACATAGAAGATACTGGGATATTACTCGCAATTAAAATCCCAGATTCTAAGACAAAAACCCAACGTTCCTTTATTGTGTCTAAAGAATGGTACGGTACGTGTAAGAAATACATAAATTTAAATCTTTCAGAAGCAGATACAAAATGTTTGCCATTTTTTCTAAATTACCAATACAAAAAATGTACCCACAATGTGTTGGGATAAATAAATTTGGTATTGTACCAAGCAAAATCGCAGAGTTTCTGGGTTTGGCGAATCCGAAACAATACACTGGCCACTGTTTTAAGCGCTCGTCGGCCACTATTCTTGTGGATGCTGGAGGTGATTTGCTAGCGCTGAAGAGGCATGGTGGTCGGCGCTCGTCTGCAGTGGCTGAAAGCTATGTTGATAATTCTACCAAAAACAAAACCGAAAATGCGGTAAAGATTTCAAGTGCTATTTGTGATGGTGAAGCAATATCAAATGAAACCACCGGTAGATATGTTAATATGGCTTCATCCTCTGGGGCCACTACGTTCCATGACCACATTGGCGGAATCTTCTGTAACTTCTGTTCTTAACAATAATGTCACTATGGCCCCATCTCATGCCACACCAGTTTTTCAAAATTATACTGTTACTATGAATAATTATTATCACAAAATGTAAATAAAAATATTTTTTCTCGTTTCTACCTGTTTAATACTAATTAATATTAATTAAATGTGGTCTTAGATAAAGTATAGTACAAAACTCGAGTTGTAAAGCAATTGCGCCCACGTGGAATTACACGAGGCGTAACTTTTTCCACTCGTGCGAAATATGCTATTTACAACTCTCGTTACGTAATATACTATTACTTCATCCTGTCTTTAAATCCTTTACAAAAAATAAATACCTACTTATGTTTATTAAACATAAAAAGAATTGTTGACAATTTTATATTAGATTACTTAAATGCATTTAAGTCAATTGTTTTCCATAGTTATTTGTTGTTTACTTGTCACTTTCAAACCGATAGTATTTTGTTTGTTGGAAATTATGGAGGTTTCGGACGATATTTTAAATAAGGCTGCGGAAGCAACTCAAAAATTAATCCCTTTAAAATAATCAAAACGATATAATAAGGAATATGAATTGTTCTGTCAGTGGAAACAGGTTCACAAAGTAACAAACATACAAGAAGATGTTGGCTATTTTCTAGATGAAGTAAGTATAACCTGAAGGAGATTTTAAAAACTATTTTAAGAGCTATATTAAATTTATCAATTAATTTTTATTTTGTAGTCAAAGAGAATGAATGGTAATTCCTTGTGAGCAAAATATTCTATGCTAAAAGCAATTTTAATTGTTAAAGAGAACGTGAACATCATTAAGTTTCCAAAAATTATTTCATTTAAAAAAAAATGTAGCGTTGGACATCAACCTACTCAGTGAAAGGTACTGACAAGAGTGACAAGAGAAGAAATAAACATATTTCTCAAGAAAGCATCTAATGGAGACAATTTGTTGGTTAAAGTTAGTGCTATTATTGCGATTCTATGACTCTGGATGACATCAGAGACATAGGAATACAACTGATACTTACGATCCCGCAAACTAAAACTAATGTTAAACGTGTTTTTACTGTTATACAAGGAATACATTTTTTTGGAAATACAATATCGGAAATATCTTGCCCTACGACCTGAAGATTTCAAAGAAATTTTTTTATTTCTTGTGTACCGAAATGGTAATTGCATTCAACAAAGAGAGATTCATACTGTAGGTGCAATTCCCCAAAAAATAGCAGAGTATTTGAGACTTGAAAATCCTGTATACGGGTCATTATTTTAGACGGACCTCTGCGATTTTTCTTGCAAACGCAGGTGTAGACTCATCCGTTTTAAAACGGCATGACGATGGCGGTTGGAAAAGTTTTGCAGTATCAGACAATTATGTTGAAGATGCATGATGTTGAAGATGTTGAATTACAACAACTTTTAGACAATCCAAATGATAAAATTGTTCCAAATGAAAGGTCTGGGATTTACGAAATTAGTTGTAATGATTGTGATCGAAAATATGTTGGACAAACGAGACGATCAATTAACAGCAGATTTAAAGAGCATATGGCTCATATAAAATATGGAAGAACGGATAAGTCTAGTGTTGCACAACATGTTTTTGACAACAATCATAGAATAGATATTAGTAATTTAAGTGAATCTCAAGGGATCATTGTGATCTGTCGCAGAAGAACAACTTCACCTTCAAACTTGCCGTTTAAATTGGTAGCTTCAAGAACATTGCCCATGAGTTTCTATGACCAATCGCATGCCATTGCATAACTTTAGGTCATTCAAATTTCGAGGCAAAATGATGTTAAAAAAATTATTATTGAATCAAAAAAACATTTTTTTTCGAGTAAATCCTTATAGTCCAGGGTTTGTGGAATCGTTATGTACGTGGAAATAATGAACAGACATTTCACCCACTTCAAAACGTCAGATTAAACTGAAACTGTACGCACTTATCAATGACCGATGACAATACAATAATGTAATAACTTTGTCCTAATGTCCTCAGCAGGATCCTGAAAAACCAGGATATGAAAATGTGTCTCACATTAGCGCATTCGCCACAATATTGAATTTGTTGTAGTAGCTATTTGTTTAATCCTGCTCTTAAATCCGGCAGTTTCCTATTCAGATACAAAACTCGAAAGTTTTAAACAGTTTTTAAAAAAAAACTAAAAAACACGCTTTTATAGCAAACCGGACAAAATTAAAAAATTAATTATAGTTTTCAAAAAAATAAAATAATTAACTATTAAGATTAATAGTTAATTATTTTATTCGCTCTTTAATTTGTAAATATAACTTACCTAGAATGCGGTTTTGAGCTATTCCTACTTTTTTATAAAATTGAACTTATTAATTATTAACGAACTAACACCTCACATAGTACTGTTTATCTTAATCGACAAGGTGTAAACTGAAATACCTGTGATAATACTATGAATTGGGGTATCTGAATTAAATTAGATAAATATCATTATCTCCTTATCAGTTGCTACAGTCATTCCTAAAAGCCAGGCACTATCCGAAATAAGCCGATAAGTGTGTCAAAATATATCGATGTGGATACTATACTGGTTAATCATAGCCTGTGGTGGTTAGTTACGACAGATACATATTATGCAGTGTTTTCCATCGAATGAGATATTTAGTAGTGTCATCAATCGAAATGCAAATAAGAAATTCTGGTTTACAATTTATAATTAGTTACATATTTTAAATACGTAAAGGGTCCGCCAATAAGCGCGCTCGATCTTTAAAATGAAATAAAGCAAGTTGTGTGAGAGGTATAAATGAAATTTATTTTTTGTTTGAAAGAGTATTCGAAGGCATTATGTATGGAAAATAATATCGGTCAAATGTCCACCTCGGCTTCGCTGGGTGGCGCGCATACGAGAAGTCCAATTTTCAATGACTCTGGCGCACAAATCGGGCTGTATTTCATCGATGGCGTGGCGTATGTTGACTTTGAGGGCATCAGTGTTTTGTGGTTGGTTTGCGTAGACCTGTGATTTAAGAAAACCCCACAAGAAATAGTCTAGTGGGGTTAAATCGCACGATCTCGGTGGCCAGTTGATGTCGCCTCCGCGCGAGATAACCATTCCTCCGAAGCGCTCGTGCAGAAGATCCATTGTGGCGCGCGCTGTGTGGCTCGTAGCGCCGTCCTGCTGAAACCACATATCCTCGACATCCATATTGTCGATTTCATGCCAGAAAAAGTTCGTTATCATGGATCTGTATCGTTCGCCGTTTACCGTGATGGACACACCATCGTCGTTCTCGAAGAAATACGGCCCGATGATGCCTCCGGCCCAAAATCCACACCAAACAGTTACCTTTGCTGGGTGCATTGCGACCTGGTGGACCTCCTGTGGATTGTTCTCGGCCCAATAACGGCAATTCTGCTTGTTGACATTCCCATTTAACCAAAAATGTGCCTCATCGCTGAAGATGATTTTGCGACCAAAATCGGGGTCGACTTCCAACTGCTCTAAAGCCCAATCAGCGAAGATACGGCTCTGTCTATGGTCGTTTATTTTGAGCTCTTGTGTCAGCTGGATCTTGTACGGATGCATGCCCAAATCCAGATGCAAGATTCGGCGAAGTGATGTTTCCGAAAGGCGGAGTTCCTGTGCGCGACGTGAAATTGACTGTCGCGGATTTTCACGCACACTATCGCGCACAGCGGCGACATTCTGGGCAGATCGGACGTTTCGACGACGCGTCGGTGTTGGCTGATTGTTCACCGAACCGGTTGCCTCGAATTTGTTAATCAAACGACGGATAGTCGACTCAGCAGGACGATCAATTGCACCGTAAAATTGGCGGAGCGCGCGGAACGTTGCTCGAACCGATGAATGATTTTCGTAATAAGTTTTAACGATTTGCACATGTTGCTCGCGGCTGAATTGGTTCATGGTGATTTGTGAAGATACACTGAATAATAACAACTACGTTTGCCAACTCTACCACAAACAACATGGCCGCCATGAGCTGTCAAAGATCGAGCGTCCCTATTGGCGGACCCTTTATATAAGTAAACTGGCGTGAACCTAAAACAGCCGAAAACTTATAGAATGATTTTCGGTACAATCATTTTCGACATTCAAAACATATAATAGCTATATATGTAACCAGTTGGGAAAAGTACTATTTTGTTTGACGAGCAGATTTCAGAAAGTGATGCGAGTTACACAAAATAGTGTTTCCCAACGTGTTTCATACAAGATTTTTACTAATTTTCACCAATTTTATAAGAAAACTGAATTTTATACGTTTAGAAACAATATAGTATGTTGTAACGGTGTGACAGCTCGTCACTTTCATAGCTTGTCAGGTCTAGATAACCTACTATGAAATGAGCTTTACAAAACCAGTTGCGCAATATTTTACTTTTCGTAACTGATTGTGATAAGTAAGACGTTTTCTAACGTCAAAGGGTTTTGAAAAGTGCCACTTTACATGTCAAAAGTAGGTAATAGTACATTACATACCGAGCGGGAAAGTACTCTATTTCAGCCGAGCGGCAAGGTAGTTTACCGAGGTGCGAAGCACCAAGGTAAACTACAGACGCGAGGCTAGAATGAGTTCCCGCGAGGTTTGTATACTATTTTACTCACAATCGGTTAGTAGTTTATGGATTTCTAATACTCACAATCTACCAATAATAATTTCGTTTCAAATATCTGTATCCATTTTCATTATGTGATAAGATGAATTATTTTAAGTAACCTGTGAGATCGTTGCTAGGTAACAAAACAAGTTTGTTGAATCTGACATTTAGGCGATACACGACGCCATTAATTGTACATATAATCAAATTGTGTTTATTTTACAAAAATGTCTGATATTTTTATCTGATATGATGATAGTGAATTTGAATGTACGCGCCACCAGAAGTGCGGGTAGCTGCAGAGAGAGCTACTGAAGGAATAATTCCTGAAAAAAGCAAGGAGAGGTATGAAAACACCTATGAACTATACAGTAAATGGTGCGTGGCTAAAGGTGTGCAGCATACCTCTGAGACGGTACTTCTTGCTTATTTTTGTGAAATAAGCAAACAAAGTAAAGCCTCCACATTATGGTCAAGATATTCGATGTTGCGAGCAGTATTAAACTTTAGGCATAATGTTGATATTAGTAATTACGCAAAATTGAAGGCATTTTTGAAAAGAAAGAATGTGGGATATCAAGCTAAAAAGTCAAGTGTTTTTTCTGAAGCAGACATCGATACATTTTTAAACAATGCCCCGATAGAATATCTTCCTCAAAAGGTAATTTTAATTTATTTAGTGCATATTAAATATATGTTATATTAATTTTTTTTAGGTTGCTTTAATTATTGGCATTTCCGGAGCCTGTAGGTGCGATGAACTTTTAAAAATGAAAATAAGTGACCTGGATATTTTAGAAAATCGTGATTCCTGTCACAAAAACCTACTCTTCCCGTACATTTGTAATTACAAAATCGGAATGGATAAATATAATAAAGCAATACTGTGACCTTCGTAATAACATTGACTCTGATAGATTTTTTTTACAAATAAGATTTGGTAAAATTACACGACAGCCTTTTGGGCATAATGCTATAGGAAGTTTTCCCAAAAAAATTGCAACTTATTTAAAGCTGGAAAATGTTAACAGATTTACAGGAGATTGTTTTAGACGTACTGCAGCAACATTATTAGCAAATACAGGTGGAGACATCCTACAGTTGAAAAAGTTGGGGGGTTGGAAATCCAACACCGTAGCAGAGGGATATGTGGAGAATTCATTACATGGACAAATAAAAATTGCTAATATGTTGTCTCATGTAGAAAATCCAGAAACGTCGGCGTCTTCATCTATTTCTGAAACTCATAATTTTGAGCAACACGGTCTTACTTTAACCGTTAATAGTAATCATAATTCCAATGTAACTATTAATATTTATAATTCCAAATAGTTTTCTTTTTGTTATTGTTGTTGTTGTTTCTGAATTAAATAAATGTTGAGTGGATTCTATTCTTTCTAAACCATCTTTTAATCAAAAATGACATTGACATTTCCAGGTAAGAAAAGTGACAGATGCTAGCCGGGAAAGTACTTTCCCGGCTAGCTGGGAAAGTAAAGTAAGTAATAAGTCGCTTCCCGATTACTTCAAAGGTTAGAAATCCATAAATTACTAACCGATTGTGAGTAAAAGTTTATTAAGTCACTGCGTCATTAATAAGATGGTCAATTTAAAGGGTGGAAAGTAAATATTTAACAAATAAAAAGCCAGAACGAAACCGAAAAACCACCATGGAATTAATGTGAGGAGAAGGTAAAAGTTTAAGAAAATATTATATTAGAAGTTCATGTATTCCCTTATTTAAAAAAATTAAAAACGTAAAAATCAAACCAAAGCCACCTTGACATTAATACGAGGGATGATAATATTGTAAGAAAAAAACATGCTAGAAGTTCATATATTTGCAAGGCGTCTAAGAAATCAACGACCAAGTAAAAAAATGAAAAACACAAGAAAATCCACCTAGATAACTTCTCGAAATTTAACATTTCTTTTGTCTACTAGCCTACTAAGTGTCCATAATGCCATCACCGGCGGCCACATGGTCTCGGAGAGGCTCAAACACCCAACGACTGTGTCCACTATGTAAAAAATTAAGGGTGATTTATTAGATACGTGAGGGTGGGAACGTTAGAATCTTAAATATATGCCTTCGAGAGGACAGCTGGTTTCGAACTCTTTGAAATTCGGTCATTCGGTCATTCTTTTATCTTCACCAGGTTCCTGATATATCTCCTGCCACTTTTCTACGTTCAATAAAAATTTAAAATTCTTAGCAATTTCTTCGGAGAATTCACTTTGTCTAACGTGAATTTCTGTCTCCAGTTTGAGGTAGATTAGAGGTTAATAATAGGGGATTATGACCTGATATTAATATTGTCAACTGTTTTGTTTTTACCAAGTCTGTATCCACGCCGGAAAATAATTATCAAAACATTTATTGTATTCAAAAGAAGAAAACAAATTTAACAATTCACATGATATTCTATTATTTGAGAGGAATTTACAGTTCTTTTCTTTTTTTTTTATGAAAGTGGTATACTACTGAATTATTTTACTTGTTGTTTACTTCCCAAAACTAGTTCCATTAACCACAGATTTTTTTAACCATGCGATTGTTTAATTATAACTAAAGCAGTCAAATCAATAGGGTAATCGCACCATGGAAAAAAATAGAAAATGGGCAATCATATAATGGAACATTGTTAATGATTTTTTCCCTTTATTACCTAACTACTGTTTAATACCACTATTTACACATAATACTCCAGGCAATCGAGACTAAATAACGGGCTTACCTGAAAAAAAATAAGAGGATTTAGTTTTATAGGCTAACTTTATGTTTTTTGGATGGCTGATTCTGAATTTTTCACCTCCCACCAAAAACTATCACCGGAAAAACCTCGATTTTAAAAAAAATGAATCCAAAAACAATTTCCTTCGAAGTAACTAAGTCTTTGTTGATTTTTAAAAGAAAATGGCTTGAAATATATAAAAAAATAAACAAAAAAGTTTTCTAAAAGCTTTTTTGATTGATCAAACTCAAAGGCGGTTGTGTGTCGTCAAAGTTCTCTGAGACGGCAGGCGCGCAATGAACATCGGCAACTCAGTAGATCCTCTCATGGAGGATAAACAGCAGGGAAGAAACGATTGCCATTGGGCGCTCGTTTCTTCCCTGCTGTTTATGTGTAACCGTTGGACCGCATTAGTGAAAAACGTTGTCGGATTGAACGGGAAAAAAAGGAAAAAGTAACTGGTGAAAGCATTCTATTTTATCATGCATTCAGCAGATGCGACAGAGTATGTGATTTGTTTGGAAAAGGTAAAAGAAAATTTATTAGTGTATTGTTTAATAATATTGATTTATTGCCATCCATCAAGCTTTGCATGAAACCAAACGCATATCCAGAAGCCATTGCTAACGTGGGTAATCAATTCCTACTTCGCTTGTATGGCTGCAGCGCTGGAAATACATGCGCTCCGGCATAAAACCTTTAATAAAATGGCGTACAACAAGAAGCACAAAATCGCAGATTTGCCTCCTACCGAAGCCGCAGCTGAACAGCATTCATACCGCACATACCATCAAGTAGTGCAACTTTGGTAGGGCACGCTTATCTCCAGATACTACTATGTCTATGTCTATGTCTCCCGCTCCACTGCAGCTTTTAAAGCTCATATCTTGCATATGCAAGAAAGGTTGTCGAACAGCATGCGGCGGCCGGAAAAGCGGGCTGCGATGTTCGGTGATGTGGCTTCAATCTTCAATGCAACAACACCTGTGAAAATGCTCCAAACGAAGACATCGGGAATCTGATGGAGAATGATCAAGATGATCCTGATGGAATAACAATTTAAAGTTGTTAGGTGAGAAGATAGACAGGCAAGAAAGGCAATCTGGCGATGTCCCAGGAGAGAGATCAGATACAGAAAATACCGATAATTTGCCACCTCCTATGCCTCTCAGTCTATCCACCTATCTACTTACCTATCGTAGACGTAAAAATATGTCGAAAGTAACAAGTGTACAACCCGTAGTCACTAATCAAATGCCGACTTTATTGTCTCTTTAAAAGGAAAAAAATAAGTAGATTGGATATTTCTTCCTTAAGTATCGTGACGTTTTCCTTTTCAGAAGATGATAAAAGTCATTCAGTAGTTGTAAAACGATATTGGAGGAATTAACTTAATAGTGAAAAATTAGGTTAAGTGAAAGACTTGAATAAACCTTCAATTGAAATAGATATGAATAAACCTTCAATTCTTCTAACTTCTAATTCTCAATTTGAAATATTTTCATCGTTTCCTTCCCGGTCTTCAAGCCGTTTGAAACTTTACTTTAAAATGTTTGTAAATTGTTGAGTATCTTTAGATTTTTCTGGCTTCCTCTAATCAATTTATAGTGATCTTAGTTGTTTTTTTTTAATTAAAAAAAAATAAAATAGTTGTGAAAATATGCATTTTGGCGCCATTTTTTCAAAAATTGCGGAATTTCCGATTGGAAATTTTGGTGGGAAATGACAAATTTGGAATCAGCGACCCACAAAAACACAAGCCAAGCTTATAAAACTAAATCGTCCTATTTTTCCAGGTAATATTCTCCATTTAGTGAAGTAATAATCACTATATACTTTATACAATATGTATGTATAGTTAACTGACCTCATATAAGATACCGCGCAGTTGCCACATGTAATTCTCAATTTTCTCAGTATTCAATTAAAATATCAAATTCCACAATACTATATTAAAGTTGTATATATTATTTATGAATGTTATTAAATAATAATTGTTCACACAATAATATATTATAGGCCAAGATGTTTTTACATTTATTTTCGTCTATTTTAAATATGACCATTACGTAAACATCTATTTTTATAGTTAAAAGCGACGACGCCGATCCACGACCTTTCCAATAACGAATAATCGAGCAGTATATCTCTTTTTAACTTATTGGAATCGTATCTCTCGGATCGGGATCGGATTATCGGATCGAATAGAATCAGGTTCGCATATCTTACAGTGGCGTGTTCGCGGGAATTGCTAATATATTATTTATATACCTACCTATGTAGGTATATATCGCTACGAGAGTTGAAATAAAAGAGTATGGCGGTTAGCAAACATGTTTGTTCGTTTCGTATGAAACCTGAAAAACGTAGATTTCCACCAGACCTCGCTTTATATACGAGATAGGATAGGCATGTTAAAAAAATTTAAGGAAAATATTATTTGACGGCAAAAATGGATAGTGGGTGTTAGAGCAGAGTCGACTTTAACAAAAAAAAAAGTTGATTTATGGGCTGCTCGAAGTAGGTACTGACGTTTACTGAGGTAGGTAGGTACCTATTACATCCTCCACTTAAGACATTTCTCAAATAATTTTATCCAAAAAATATTCCAGTGCTTGAGGCCGCTAGGTTATAAATGCTAAATGCAACGATATAAGTTAGGTTTTTTATTGGGATTTACAAAACTGAATACGCTCTCTGGTTTATTACATATGTAGGTACCTATTGTCCATTGACTTTATTTTTATGTAGGTACCTACCATCCTAGATCACAAATTAATAATTTACATCAGTGGGCAAAATTAAAAGTTCTATAGACTGTTTATAAAATTATAACCGTGTACCTATCTAGCCACAAAAGAAAGGAAAATTTTCAATGACTGTAAAATACCTCAAGGTCAGTTTCTAATTTTGATTGGCTGTAAAAAGTGTGTGTATTGGAAATCGCTTTGCGATGAGAAGCTGGTAGGTAGGTATGTATTGCATTTGTAATGATTTTTAAAAATGTGTAGAATTTAGTCTCGGTTTAGTTATGTAGGTACCTATTAACAAACAAGCTCTGATCTTTGTCAAAGCTTGTCTGTTAATAATGTTTGTCTTTGTTGAGTGTTAAAGATTTGCTAGATTAGGTAGGTATCTACATGCACAATAAATATGATTGTATTTCAATCGCAAGTAGGTATATTTATTTTATTTTTCCGTTTTAAAGTTTATTTTTCTCGACTACTTAGCTGTTTTGTACATATTTATTTTTGTTACTTGTGGGAAATATGGCTACTGGCGAACCACCCACTAAAAAATGGTAACGCGCTGAAAGCAATACTTCATGAGTGGTGTGGAAACTTGCATTCAATATCAGCTGTGGTGTTGAAAATATGCATATAAAAACCTTCTACTTTCACCCCCCTAAAAAAAAAATGTCTACGCCAATGAAAAACATTGTGTAGGTCAGGGTTGTTGGTCGTTCAACTATACATACATATTGTACGAACTGTAGATAAATTATTTATTTAGGACCATTATTTTTAAAAGTTTTGCATAATAGTTTTTCTAGCGGAACCATGAAGTTACCAACATTAACATTAGAGGATCTATATAAACATTTTAGATTTATAGTTTATGTTGTACATTTATACTAACCACATTGTGCATTTTTTCGAATAATAACCCCAATATTAGTTATGTCCCTCGTATTATATAGAATATCTAATATTTATAGAATTACTGCAAATAGTAGATAATTGACACGTGCCAATTTATTATGAACAATCAAACTAACACGATCTGGCCAATTTAAAATGCAGTCAAAGGGCAAATTCCAGAATATGAACTTTAACTTTCTACAATTTAAAGCAAATAAATAGGCCCGTTGATCATTAAATTTTAGTACCGTAGAGGATTTAAGCGTCCGTCGGTATGAGGATAATAGAAAATCACACATGGTTTTGTACTAATACTGAAACATTTTAGACAAAGTTCTGTTGGACGTTGAATAGGGTTAACACAATATCATACTCATTTGTGCGAAATAAAAAACATGCGGTTTTACACTGAACACTTTTAAGATTGAGATTTTGTAGTGTGAGAGGTAAATATATGCCTCTATTTTGGGTAACTATAAATAATTAAAAAGCTACATAATATCTGATAACGAAATTAGTTTCAGGCACTAGCTATTATTATAGTGATGATTATAAGTTTTATGTCCCAAAATTTTCTTAGAAGCCTGTTCTGTGGTCTTGCAACGAATTGTGTTACACCATAGATACAAATCTGGTTCAATTATGCGTTTATAGTTTTTTTATCGTCGCTATCAACAAAATTTGATTAGATATATTCTTTAGCTTAACATGATTTGTCATCAGCTAATCCGTTCTGATTAAATGTTTATCAAATGTAAGTAAAGATATATTTTTATATATTTGCCGAGAGTAAATATTGTCTCATGTTGAAACAATTTATATAATTTTGCATATCATAATAATTGGGAAAAAACGAACTGTCAATGTGGAAATCGTTTTTGAAAGTATTGACAGAATATTACCGTCGACTGAACGTACTATTCTTTCAGTAAACTATATATTTTATTAACTTCATAAAACAAATGATTAATCATAAGTATATAAAATTACAAGTTAGTAGGTATGTATGCGGCATGATCCCATTTGATCCGGCATGATCCCACTGTTTGTAACATGGAAATATGAGACAAAAAAATTTCAAGGGATGGGAACAATTTCCGCAATGGGAGATCAGGACAGTATAACTTTTCTTACAGCAAGCTAAAATCGTCACTATAAAGGCGCTTTCATCCAACAAGTCGTTATGTTTTGATAGAATACTAATAACTAATCAATTTTAACACAAAACCCATTAAAATAAGATTTGGATTTTATATCCGATCACGAAAGTAGTACTTAAATATACCAAATTATGAATTAATATAAAATTTATGATCAATCTATATCGTACCAACTATGGTAACAGTGCACTCATGCACGTATCGCTATAGATCGCATATACTACACGAAACGCCAACCGACTGCGCCGGTCTGATTGGTCAGTATCTAATTGCTTTATATCTAAGTTATTTATTGGCGCAAAATTCTATATTGAGCATAGTTGCAATATACAAGTAGCAACAAAATTCATCTAATATCAAACATACATAAACCATGTTTATATTAAAAGATTAATGCGAAAGCATCGTCATAAAAACGGGCTTCGAGACCATATATATTATAAATTATAGAATTTAAACGTAAAGCTAAATAAATATAATAATAACCTTTCCCCTGAATGATCAGATTATGTAACAACAAAAAGCCATAAGTTAGTATCCAAGGAAGTTAAACTGTTTAATTTGGTAGCACGTGGTAACGGATAATAATGCAAAAAGAGTTCAGTTATAGCGTTCGAAGTACGAACAGCTCGCTAAGTTTCGATTATAATATGGTAGAAATTTAATACTTATAAATAAAATGAAATTCAATAAAATAGTGCGACGTCAGTGGAATCCCAACGGGAAACGTTTTAAAGTTAATTTCAACTACGATATTAAGTGATTTGTGTCGAAAATACGACATAACAAGTGTTGCGTCTCCCTACAGCATTACTGGTAATATAGACGAGTGCGGCAAGCAGACCAAGAAAATGAGTATTAAATTACAAAAGCAGTGATGGAAGAATCTGACGATTTTCAATTTGATAATATCCAAATCAAAATAAATCAACAAGCGTATCATCGAATATAGCAGCATTCCAGAGTATGGCAGTTTACTGTAGATGGCAGCAGGTGTGTAAAAGAAGTTAGCCGCATTCTAAAAGTCTAGCAACGTTCCACTAGAGGGCAGTAGCAGACCCCAGCATCAATGCAAACAAACCAGTTTTGTGAAAATAGTGATTAGTGTTGTGATTCGAAAGCAAAAAGGATTAATATAAAACTTTACAAGGTAATGACCATCTAAAACATATTTAATTTTAAGTAAATATTGTTCCTAAGGTTTAGTCCCATGTTATTAGAATAAGTTACGTAGGTTTTGGCGTAGGATAGTTATAAGGTAAAATTTCATTTATATTTTGCATTATAATTCACATTAAAATTTCTACTTCCATTTGCACTATAACTTGCATATATATAAACTTCGTACTTGTGCATTGCAATTGTCATAGTGAGAATCATACTTCCATGTATGAAAATAAAATTAGTCTTATACAACTTCTGCTTTATTATTCTTAACTCAAACTTTTCAGGACAATTCAAAATCTATAATTAATAAATATTATTGAATTTCAATCTCTCTGGCAGCCAAAGTAATAAGTATCATAGATCCATTAACTATTTTAAATTAACTTCAAATTTCAAGTTAAAATATTATAAAAGAAATAGAGCCTAATGAACCCCCTCTTATTGAACATAGAGGACTCATGCTTATCAGTGAACCTTCTCCAACTACAAATAAGTGTTCATAGAACTGGCGCCCATGGGAAGGATAAAATAATGAAGACACAAAGTAAGTATTCTGGAATCTTATCAGGTGTTTCTTCGCTGTGTAATCATTGTACTTATCTCAATTATCAAATCCTTAAAACAATACTTTAAATATTTTAAACTCATAAATTTTCCTTAAATCTTATTATATTTAACAATTTGTGGCCCCAAAACAGTGAGGCTTTTGAAGGTTGATAAATTCTTATAAATCACGATATTTATTAATAAAACATGATGGTAAGGGTAATATATTTAAATATTTAAAATTATCTTTGCCATTACAAACACAATTTTAAACATTTAAATTTCTTACTCTTACCATCCTGTTTTATTAGTAAATACCTATGCTATTAAAAATTGTTTTTCTGACGATCATATTCTGATCCTCATATTCAGCTTGTGCCATAAACCTAAGGGCTTTCATTTGAAGTTTCGAAATTAATTATGAATGACTTGTCCGCCATAAAATTAGTCTATGGCATCTACGGGAAATGTTTTCTAGTCATAAATGGAAAAACATAAGAAATGTTTTTAAAAAATGTATAAAAAGGAAAGAATGTTAATTGTTCCCTAATAACTAAAGATTCGAAATCGGCGTATAATGATAATGACACTTCCTGTATCGACCCTTCGTAGACAGCAGTTAATATATGGTAGACAGTAAACCATTATTTTAGAATTTATAGAGCTTTTAAAGTGGTTTGAAGTAATTAGCAATTTACATAATATGTATCGGTATTAAGTCTAACAAATAATTATTAGTCTCGAAATTTTTCATCGCTCATTGGAGTTAATCGCCCATACCTAGTTAGACTGGCGGCGCGGCGTTTAGTAGACAGAGCGCCTTGGATAGTGTCAAAACTATACAATATTTGACGCCTTCAATAATTATTGTTTTGCACCCTGGAGAAAACTTCGAGTGTCGCTTTAGGCAGTTGTAATCAATTGTAAGGGAACACGTTAGTTAACTTTGGCTGGCACCGACTCCAAAAATAACAATAATTGTATATTATTGCCCTAATAAATTGATTGTATTCTAAGTAAGAATGAATAACGTAATTCTTTTTTACGAAATAAATCGAGTGAAATAAAGCAATTGCCTCAAAGATGCCAATTTTTTTCTAAAATCATTAAAAAACAGCACATACACACAGTTACATATGATAGGATGTTCCATATATCTAAATATTTTCTGCGTGAACAAGGCAAAAATAGAAAAAAAATTTAAACCAATTGCTGTCATTAATATATATATATATATATATATATATATATATATATATATATATATATATATATATATATATATATATATATATATATATATATATATATAATAATAATAATAATGTTTATTTGCATAAATAGTAGATTATAAAATATGAACAATGTATATAAATGTTAGACAGTATTATTAACTAGCTAAATCTGAAAACAAACAATTTAAATTCATAATAATACGCAACAATAATAAAGTACACTAAATACTTATAAACACATAAAATTACAAATAAACAAATATACTCAATAAGTGACTTAACACTTGTTTTGAGGTAAGATAAAATAACTAAGATAAAATAGAACTAGGATAAATAATGTAATATGATACCACTAGTATGAATTATAATATAGAGTCACGAGTATTTAAAATTTACGAGTGGTTACGAGTAGTACGAGTATGTACGAGTAGTAGTACATAAATCTGAACGTTTCAGTTATAAAGATTATAAGGTAGGTAAGTTATTTGAGAAAAGTAACTATGAAATATGATTCTTGACTGTTGAAATATATAATGTTTAAGTTTTTTTTGTATGATGTAATATTAACTGTATTTTTAATTTCGACAGGAACTGTGTTATAGATTTTAGGAGCTAGATATTCATAGGATCGTTGTCCAATAGATGTTAACATCAAAGGTATAGTATGGAGGTGTCTTTGTCTAGTATTGTAGGTATGACCCGGCAATGATATGTTATTTTTTACCCGGTGATACTTTATGTTGAGATTGTAATAGTACAATTGTCTAATATCAAAAACTTGTACCTCTTTATATAATAGATTACTAGGGTGTGTTAAGTCTTTATGTAGTAATATTCTCAGGAATCTTTTCTGAATAATTTACAGAGGACGTAAATGAGTTTTAAGTGCACTGCCCCACGCTAATATACTATAGCGCAAATGGCTTTCCACCAAGGCAAAATAAAGTATTCTTAATTGTTGTATGTTAAAGATATTTCGTAAGTATTTAAATCTATAGAGTATCGTCTGTAGTTTCCTTATAGTATATTTTACATGTTTATCCCATCGTAAGTGCCTGTCAATGACAACTCCTAAATATTTAATTTCTGTTGAGGGCATGATGATATGTTCTTTCTTATGAATTTCAATTTCTATTTGTGAAAATGAAGGAAGACCAGAAGCGTAGCAGCTAAATAGTAAGTAGTTAGTTTTTTCGAAATTTATTGTTAGTAGCTTGTGATCGAACCAGTTTTTAATATCCGTTAAGTCCTTTTCAACATTTATTTTTAATTCTTCCCATGAGTTGGCTTTGAAAAATATTGCAGTGTCATCCGCGAATCCTATAATGTCTGCTCTACACAAGGATAGAGAAAATAGATCATTTATATAGATAGAGAACAAAACCAAATATATATATATATATATATATATATATATATATATATATATATATATATATATATATATATATATATATATATATATATATATAGATATATATATATATATATATATATATATATATATATATATATATATATATATATATATATATATATATATATATATATATATGCACTCTTGGACAAAAGTAAAGCAACAACTTGCTGTGTTTTGGAATTCAGTGAATCACTCTGTGATTATTGATTATGTTGTTGCTGCTATACAAATAGAACAGAACATGTGAGATATTATTTTATACAAGTTCAGTACAGTATTATCTTTTCGTGATACGTAGTTGCCGATGGACACTATTTCTTTCAAAATTGTGTACAATCTCAATGCGACAAAAGTTAAGCAACACCTTAGAAATATTTCATTTCAGTTCAATATAAACATTTTAACAATACATTGATACAAGAAAATACAACTGAACCTGATATTTATTCCATTAACTACTATGGGATAGCCTCGATTGGCGATGACTTAGGCAGACCTTCTGGGCAAAGACGATATTAAGTTAGTAATAACAGAAGCTGGCAGATTGGACCATACTTTTTGTATTTTATCCATTAAAACTTGTTTATTAGGATACGTTTGTGTTCTTATTCTTCTCTCGACATATTCCCAAAGGTTTTCTATTGGGTTGAGATCAGGAGATTGTGATGGCTAGTCTAAAACTGTAATACGATTTTCGTGAAACCAATCTCATACCAAATGAGATGTGTGTTTCGGATCATTGTCCTGATGAAATACGAACCGTAATGGCATATTCTATTCTGCATATGGCAGTATTACATTTTGAAGAATATAGCTGTATACTAAAGGGTACACGAGACCCACACCAACCCAAACCAGACACCGAAAAACAACCCTAAAGAGTGACGCTTCTTTTTCCATGCTTCACCGTAGGCGTAGTATATATTTTGGGTTGAATCTCTGATTCACTGTACGTCGAACACGCCTCATTCCATCTACTGTATCTCGTTTCATCGCTGAACAAGACTTTCGCCAGTCATTTACAGTCCAGTTCAAGTGTTCACGCGCGAATGCTAGCCGGACAGCTCCATTTCTAGCCGATATCAGAGGCTTTTTGACAGGTCTTCTACTAAATAGTTTGGCTTCTACCAACTTTCTTTGAATGGTTCTAATATTGACATTCAATTGATCAAATTGGCTCTTTATCCTAGGGGCAGACAGCCAAGGGTCATGCTCACTCATTCTTTTTATGAGCCTGTCTGTACGTACGGTTGTTTTCCTGGGTCTCCCACTTTTCGGATTATTCAAATATCTTATTGTATGGTACAGTGCCGTTCAATTGAAAGTAAACGATTTTTTTAAATTAATGTGAAACAGGCTTTCAGGTAATCAAAACTTGATTGTCAATTTTATTTGTCAGTTTATTGATAATTATTCTATATTTTGAAGTTTTCCTTACAATTATTAATATTATTATTATGCCGCGCTTAACTGAACCGAAAAAAATGAGAGCTGTGATGTTACTGCAGAACGGATGGTCAATGCAAGCAGTTGCAGATACTTTGAATGTGAGTAAAGGTTGCATTTACAAAATTAAGCAAAAATAGAATGCAGAATGAACTGTTGAGTACGTTCATAGAGGGGGCCGTCAGAAATTCAGTACTATGGAGGAAGACGAACTCGTCCTTGACCACCTCGTCCTTGACCACCTCCGACAGAATCCTTTTGATACAGCAGTGACTGCCTGCTTACATTACAATTTTCCTGCTTCGATGGAAACCGCAAGACGACGTATCAGAGCATCTGAGCTGAAGAATTTTTCGGCTGCAAATAAAGTTGCTCTGTTGCCACGGCATCGGCATAAGGAGCAGAGGTTAAACTTTGCCAACCAATTTGTCGCTGTGCCACAGGACTTTTCGGACAACACAATTTTTTCAGACGAAAAACTTTTTCAATCCTGCTATGATGGTTCTGTGCGTGTATACCGCCCAAGAAATTGCCGATATAAAGAGCGCTATATAAATCCTACAGTTCGTAGTGGTCGCTTCTCTATCAACGTGTGGGCATGGATATGTTGCCAAGGAGCAGATGTTACTTGGAGAATCAGAGAGCGTCTTACTGGTCAAAGCAACGCTCGCATTTTGGAACATGTTATGTTACCTTCCGTTTCCATTTTATATCCCGAGAACTTCACTTTCCAGCAGGAAAATATTTTTATTTCCCCTTTCCTTTTTCCATATTTCAATTAAATTTTTATTTCAGGATAATTCCTCTATTCACAAATCACGAGTTGTTACTGAATGGCTGAATACAAACCATATTAACACTCTGCCTTGGCCCTCTAAGTCGCCGGATTTAAATCCGATAGTTCTCAGTTAGTTTGTTAATTTAATGGATTTTTTTACAAGAGATGTCCTCACCATATAGATTTTTCTTAATAAATACTGTATATAAAATGCTGTCACCCTATAACTGACAGATACTTCAACCAAAAATAATTTTGAACGTGATCTGTTTACAAAAGCCTGCTTCACAATGGGAAAATTTTCAAAATTTCTTATAAGAGTCGTTTACTTTCAATTGAACGGCACTGTACCTTGATATTACCATCGATATGGTTGACTTCGATAGCGACAGTTGCCTAGAAATAGCATCCATTGACATGGCTCTCTGAAAAGCACCTAAGATACTCTCCCTCAAATCAAGAGACGTTGGTTTTCCACTAGGCATACTAAAGTTAATGCAGTTAAAAGTTATTTGCCCACAAATCCACAATAAATCAATAACACACTTTTTATTGATCAAAGTTTGACATTGTTGCTTTACTTTTGTCGCTTGTGAATGAGCCCAAATCGACAATTCTCTGTAAAACACCATGAACTGTCAAAATAAACAAAGCAAACAACGGCCTACTATTATTGTCGCATTACTGTGTTGCTTTAGTTTTGTCCAAGAGTGTGTATATATACATACAAGTTCCGACTTCAAAAAAATCTATTCTAAAAAACTGCACTAAAAAGTAAAAAAGAATTACGTTATTCATTCTTACTTAGAATACAATCAATTTATTAGGGCAATAATATACAATTATTGTTATTTTTGGAGTCGGTGCCAGCCAAGGTTAACTAACATGTTCCCTTACAATTGATACAACTGCCTAAAGCGACACCTCAATTACAAATAAACCTAAATTGAAACTTCTAGTCAAATACAATTAAACCTACGCTACTTCGTTATACGTTTGTAAACCTTGGCTGGCACCGATTCCAAAAATAAAAATAATTGTATAATATTGACCTAATAAATTGATTGTATTCCAAGTAAGAATGAATAACGTAATTATTTTTTACTTTTTAGTTTTTTAGAATAGATTTTTTGACGTCGGTTTTGTTTTTTCGTGAAAAATATTTGTTATTAATTTCAAAGGTCACTGGGGACGGGGCACCACTTAATGTTAACTTTGGTTAAAAATTGACGTGTGTATATATGCAATTCCAAATTGCAATTTTCATATTTTTCACTCTACCCTAATATCCATACATCCATTATATGAAACCAGTTTTTACAAGATAATTTGGTTATAAATAAATCATATTACGTATTTAGCAAAGTTCAGTTTGTCCCAATTTTCCTTAATAACCGATATGCATTTAGTGTAGGTATATGTATTTATGAATATTGAATATATACATAAATATTTTTGTTAACAAACAGTGCGATTTAGTAACCTACCTGCAAAAATAGACATACTTATATAGAAGAAAAAATTATTCATTGTGATGGAAAGTAATAATTATTATTATTAATGTATTATGTAAATAATTAAATAGAAAGAAACAATAAAAGCAATTTCCCCTTCGTATCAAGGCCGCTATGCAATTCATGGTAATAATATTATAATATTGACGTATTTTTACATCATATGCACTATTCTCATTAACGTAAATAAATCCACATTTTCGATATATTTTATTAGAAAACTTTTCAAGATACTCACATTATTTTTTCTCCCTTTTCACTTTGCGCTCTTTACAACTATCCCCACTCCTCCCAAACTTCTTGCTAATAGCTGCACATGTTTAATTTTCCCCGAAATATCCTTCCGTTCAAAAGACTTCAATTAATTAATATGCCTAAGACGCCCGACTAATTTAAATTATGATCGACCGTTTTATTGTTGCCACTTCAACACCCATTTTATTTACCAGAATATTTTCCCATTCCGGTCAAACCCATTCGCGCGAAAACAAAACTATGTTATTACTGTAGGTATGTACACTAACTTGCATGCGCGTTCGGATAATCGACGGTGCTGATCAGTTCAGAAATCGAAAATCAAGTAATGACATGACACATTAGTTTCGTGTACGACTAGCCTTAACCTATTTCATAATCGAGACGAAATAGGTCGGGAGAGATAGTTATCTACTCAATCCTTAAAATGGCATTGCATTAGTGAAGGGGTGATTATGTAGCCTTACCTATAGATAGATAGATTTATTTAACCACAATATATAAACATTTTTACATTAATTTGTAGGAGGCCAACTACAAAAATTTACAACATTGTGAGTTGGTTCTAAAACGTAGAATTAACTACAACTCTCTTAAAATAAGTAAATAATATATAAACATATAAAGATAATATACCTATATAATAAATAATATATAAACATTAAATATTTTTTAAACAACACAGTAAAATAGTTTATGGCTACAGCAATTACGTCTGCATAAACCAACCATAAATTTTCAATGTGTATTGAAAAATAAGTGAGGTCATACATGTATAGTTTGTAACATCGAAATATAAGATATAAAAACCCGAGCAAAAAACCGTCATTATATCGATCTCTTCACACACGCTACCGCATTTTTAACAGCGTTGTCAAGTATAACCCATTTCCAGGAGTTTAAGGAAAAACAAATGATTTCATATACATCGCCCATCCATTATGATATTATCATGTACTATAACGAAATATTGATCACACTATATACCTTTCGTCATGTCATAAAACAATTGGATGGTGAATGTGATGCAAAATAAGAATGTTTCCCATTCATCGAAACATAACAACTTTTTGAATGAAAGCGCCTTTATAGTGACGATTTTAGCTTGTTGTAAGAAAAGTTATACTGCCCCGATCTCCCATTGCTGCAATTGTGGGTATACTTTGAAATTTTTTTCTGTCCCATATTTCGATGTTACAAACAGTAATTAATTCTCAAATGATGCAATTTATACCTAATGCTTATATGGTCACCACCGAAATATTGCAAATTAACATATTAAATTTCTTCTATCTAAATTTGTCCTAAAAGTAAGAGAGGATTTACCTATTGGTATATGAACCTTCCAAATAAAATATTCGCTATATTTAATTCTGTTTTACTGCCTCGCCAACGACATGACCGTGAACATGTATCCATAGTTGGGAACCTTTCACAGTCATGAAAGCATCAGTTCTCTTGACATTCTTCGCATTCTATTTGACTAATTTGCCAACAATCTGCGATGGTCAATTTTCAGATGCAGTTAAATCCATGTTTTCAGGAACTACTGACAAAGATTTTGAAATTATCGTAGCTGAATGGCTAACATTTTCGAAGCAAAGAAGCGCTAGGGAAAAGTAGGAATAGGATCTAAGAATTTTTGATGTGTAAACATCTATTACGGCGATATGAGGGTGAAATTCGGGAAATCGGACGGAATTGTGAAAGCCCCAACCTCCATGGTGTGTGTGTGTGTGTTGTGTTGCCTACCTTTTTTAAAAGTCCTGATGTGAGTATCGAACCAGCGATCCCTGGTTTGGAAAGCGGGCACCATCATGACTGCTATATGCTTTGTTAAATCTCGTATACTTGCCTTATATTATATCGTCGCCTTATATTATTGACATAATATTGCGAAACCGGTAATAAACATTGAAAATTTTCTGACCACGTGATTACCAATTACTTAACTAAATATAATTATCTACATACATACGTAATATATACAGGGTGGTTCACTTTTTCTGTTGTAAATTGAACAAAGATTCTATAAATAGTTTTTGTTTCTAAAAAAACATGGGCGTACCATTATTTTCATTAAAATTTCCCGAAGATCTGACCGCACGCACGCCACTGGTGGAAGAAAAATAATATTTTTAATATGTATCTATATTACCTATTCAAAGGTTCCAAATTTCATTTAAATATCTAAAGTAGTTTTATAAATATTAATAAATTTGGATCTCTTGATAAAAATTTTGACACCCTATATCTTTGTAACGAATCGAATATATCGAATATAGTTTATAATACAAACTGACATTATTTTGTGGTTCTCTGTTTGCCTCTAAAGTTTCCGCTTTCAAAAGTGGACCACCCTGTATAATATAAAATAAAACAAACATTTTAAAAAAATTATATTTATGAAAAAAACCGCAAACTATTACGGCATACGAGATGTACTACTCGTACAAGTCTACTCCACTAATTATAATACTCGTAATCCGCCTCTTTAATATCACCTTCACCAACTACATACGGTATGTCTTCCATGTAACTAAGGTATGTCTCCACCAACTTTAATAATAATATACTGGCCCAAGTGATCAGAGAAATGGCTCGATAACAACAGCCACATAATCATGTTTTACATTTGTAAAAATATTGTCTATACAGTGGATGATTTTGCCGTAATCCTAGTAGGATCTGTAATGACAATATTAAGGCCAAAAGAGTCCATTAACGACACTAAGCCATCCACCTACGGTGATGGTTTTACAAATTTTATATTGAAATCACCTATAAGTATAATTTCATTTCGTCTTCTGTAAAATTTAGGTAAAATTTTAATCAATAAGTTCTTTATTTTTTTTTAGAAATAAACTAAAATCCCCAGAGCCGGATCTGCACAAATCATATAAAATTTTACTCGAAATCAATTAAACGCCACAGAACTCAATTTAATTCGCTACGAAAATCAGTTAGAACAAGTTTTTTGCATAGAACATTATATCATATTGGCTTATAATACATATTATAATATGGTATTTTTAAATGCCTCGTAACTTCAATATAATATACTTCTATTATATAATTGTATAGGAACTGTATTGTATAGAATTGTATAGGAATTGTATTCCATAAGAAATATTTCTACAAAATATTTTGCTTAAAAATTAAATAGTGTAGGATTATACTGGGTGTTTTCAAAAGAAGTAGCACAAAAGGTACTGCTGAATCTACAGCTAAGTGTACCGTTTTGCATATAAATTGCTTTAATAAAATGCCCACCCCTTCAAATATTACAAACAGTCCTTCAAATATTCCAAAAAAATGTGAAAGACGACAATGAAAACCGAAAAAGTTGTGACAGTAAAATTTTACATAAATTATTATAATCTATGTGTAAATTATCAACAATTTTTCGAAAAGTTACGCCGCTTGGAGTTATTAATCATTTTTTTAAAATCTATTGGAATTATCTATTATGTAACATGAAAGCTTTATATTATGATTTAATTTCATCATAAATATAACACAAATGTATCTAATTACACTCGTGTGCCGTATGTTGATACCCCTTCCCTCTCTCCGCCACTCTAACCTTCTTCTTAGTTATATAGAGTTTTCAAAAGTGACTAAACAAATTGTAAAATGTAGGAATAAGGGGTAACTTAGGCTACTTTTACAAATTGTAAGGAGTTATAAGGAGAGAAACTTGGGCTACTTTTTTTTTAGAAAAAATTAGGGTTCCGTTCAAAAAATAAAAATCCATAAAATATGAACAAAATAGAGTATACATCCAATTAATAAATAATTAATTATTAACGTAAATCTACTTAGTATTTTAACTTGCTTCGAGTACCTAATAATCTTCGATCTTCGAGTAACAAAAGTAGCAGTGTCCACTACCACGCACGCTCACGCGCACGCAACCGCCGTCGCCGCACCGAAAGGCGCCTCCCACCGCTCCCCCCACACAGGACTTATATATCACAAAGGCTGCCTGTCGCGCAGGCTCAGAACGCACATGGTGGTTAATTTCTATGTTAAATTCGATCAGAGGAGGTCGCGGGTAACAGCCAGTACTAAATATCAAATCTTTCTCAATTATTTCCAGGTTAATATACCTGACTTCTGGAGTAGTAGCATTCTAGCATGTCTAGAAATCAGCAATATAATTTAGATTATAAATTACATTTATATATATATATATATATATATATATATATATATATATATATATATATATATATATATATATATATATATATATATATATATATATATATATCTAAGAGTGAACGTAGTGTTTCAAGAGTCCTAAATAATTCAAATATTTACTATGTGTCCCATGTCATTTTTTAATACAAATTGTATCCGCTAGCTTTTACCGTAATTTGAGAAATTATATGTTTGCCCATAAATATTTAAATTACGAATTGTTATTTAGTCAATTTTAGTATTATGTATGCTTTATGTACGTAAAAAACACATACCCATTTTGTAATAAACACACTGATTAATGATAATTTTGTTTTACCGTTTCAATGGGGTTAGCTGCCACTAGATCAATTTGTGGTTTAGGGGGAATTGAATGTTTTGATCGTGCACAATCGATTTATTCGTATATATATATATATATATATATATATATATATATATATATATATATATATATATATATATATATATATATATATATATATATATATATATATATATATATATATATATATATATATATATATATATATATATATATATATATATATATATATATATATATATATATATATATATATATATATATATATATATATAATATATATATAATATATATATATATATATATATATATATATATTATATATATATATATATATATATATATATATATATATATATATATATATACATATATATATATATATATATATATATATATATATATATATTATATATATATATATATATATATATATATATATATATATATATATATATATATATATATATATATATATATATATATATATATATATATATATATATATATATATATATATATTTTTTTTTTTTTTTTGTGAAAAGTAATCTTGGGTTTGTAGCATTTCATTACATAGAAATAAGCAAATAGACGAATAAGAAGGAAAACACACTTACCAGTGCTATATCTGGACATACATACGGAAACGAACCACTGTACACACGAAAACGAACCACTTAGAAGTTGTACAAGTCCTTTCACCTTTCTTGAGGATCTTCAGAGCAGTATACGATTTTTGAAGATCCTCAAGGTTCGTTTCCGTATGTATGTCCAGATATAGCACTGCTAAGTGTGTTTTCCTTCTTATTCGTCTATTTGCTTATTTCTAGGTAATGAAATGCTATATATATATATATATATATATATATATATATATATATATATATATATATATATATATATATATATATATATATATATATATATATATATATATATAAACTGCTGTTCAAAATTATCGCACCACGTTAATATTTGCTAAAATTTGAGGTCTCATAATTTTTTTACTTTTAGTCCAATTTTGATAATTTTTTTAGAATAGTGTAGATAAAAGGACTAATTTCAACTTGCATATCCAGTCTTTTGTTAACTGAGGACGGTTTAGGTATTATACAGGGCTAACTAAAAGGTTGTTATATAACCCTAACTTTAAAACACTCGGTGGAATAATTTCGTAACCAAATTCTTTAAAAATACCAATTTTTGTTAAGAACCATTCCTTTCCTACATTTTGTTTTTTGGTCCATGTCTTTAGATACATTGGTTCATTTTTAAGAGCAAAATGAATTTGTCACCAACAGTTTACTGTTAATTTACTCTGCTGTTACAAGTGATATGTAAAACGTAGGCGGCGTATGTCAACCAAAAAACAATGATTAGGTGTATGCAATCTCATTTTGACACATTTTTAAAAACAATACGGTGTTGAGGAATATTCAGCAATTTAAAATAATGAATCGTGTGAGACATTTGACAGCATTGGAATGTGTAAGAGCGCAAACTCTGGTAGAAGAGGGTAGAAGTATGCGATATGTCTCTCGAATTCTGGGTGTTAACCATTCGACAATAAGTCGAATGTTAGAACGTCACAGGGCAACTGGTTCTCACTCCAGGAGATATGGGCAGGGTAGAAAAAGGGCGACGAATGTTAGGGAAGACCATTTTCTCCTCCAAAATGCTTTAAGAAATCGGACAGCAACAAGTTCACAATTGAAGAGTGAACTTGAGATGGTTAGAAATGTTCAAGTTTCTGCTCTTACTGTAAGGAGAAGACTACGGGAGGCAGGTTTGATCAGTAGAAGGCCCATAAAGGCACCAGAACTTACCAGGGCTCAGAAGGTAGCTCGATTACGATTTGCACGAGCACATGAAAATTGGATGACTCGAGGAAAGTCCTATTCTCCGATGAAACAAGAATAAGCCTAAAATCTTGTGATGGGCGGCAACGTGTGTATAGAAGATAAGGGGAAAGGGAAGCTGCCTTCAATTTCGTTCTAAACGAACCCTTTGGTCGTGGCTCCAAAATGTTTTGGGCGGGTATTTCTTTCGATGGCCGTACGGAGTTAGTCCATGAATAGGGACTAACTAGGCAATGAATACGGAATGCGGAATAGCAAGGGCAATGAATGCGGAATACTACGTAGAGAACATTCTCCAGGAGCATGTAATGCCCTATGCTCCGTTTATTGGTCCTGATTTCATATTCATGCAAGATAATGCAAGACCACATGTAGCAAGAATTTGTGTTGAGTACTTGAATGAAGTCCATATTGATGTTATGAACTGACCAGCACGAAGCCCGGATTTAAATCCCATCGAACACCTATGGGACATCATTAAGAGAGCAGTGAGACGACGTCTACCAGCCCCACAGAACCTTCAACAGCTGGAACAGGTTACTCTTCATGAGTGGGATAATATTCCTCAACCCGTCATTCAAAACCTCATTAGAAGT